>VYZQ01029577.1:5109-22690 GCA_013400655.1 Mystacornis crossleyi
AAAAAAAAAAAAGAAATCCACACATATAAAGCACACAAAAGACTGCAAAACACTATAAGGTCTTTGTTATAAGAGTCACCAGTTGTGTTAACACCCTTTCATAGACACATACTGAAAACTGACTGGATAATTGCTCACTGTGGCTAAAGGTATTGCTGTCATACAATACTGGGTGGGAAATATCACTTGACTGAGAGTCAAGTGGTAGACTTATATGTGGTCTCCAAAATGGAAGATCCAAAATTAAGAACCATCTTTTCAATGTATCATTTGAAGGTTGTGTTTTATCTCTCACCACGGGTTTTAATCATCAGGGTTATTAAAAAACCAAAGCAACAACAAAAAAGCCCCAAACTCAAACCACAAATAGGATAGGGTGATTTCCTGAAGCTCTGTTGGGGAAGCTGAATTTGAGTTCCCCAAGTCCTGTTCCACTAACCTACCTATCACATTTCTCACTGTAAATCAACTGTTTTTATAACATATTTCATGTATAGAAAAAGGAAATTATGAAAAAATTAGGAATTTTAAGAAATTATTTGAAACAAACATTGCAAATTGCTGCTACTTTACAATGTAGTAAAGTAGTAATTTATACTTTACATGGGGGAAGATGAAGAAGGAAAAAAAAAAGGAATGAAGAGCCTTTTACAGCTAGAATCCTATGTGGTATTAAATGCTGTGCCACTGGTTACCGCTGAGATAAAAAACTACTTTTGGCTAGAATAATAGGGCTCCTAGAGTTCAATTTGAGTATTTTATAAAGAAAGATAGATGGCAAAATTGTCATGTGAGAAAACAACAGGTAAAAAATAAAATAAAATCTGCATTTTGAACCACAAACTGCAGTTTGACTGCCAGAATCCAGCAAGCACAGTATAGTACACAGAGCACAGAAAAGCAAATAAACCCACCAGCTGTCAGCATCTCCTCAATCCAGCATCCCAAAATGGCTTGGCTGAATCTTTACAGAGATAAATCTTTCTTACATAGATCTTCATGCTTGAAAATAGCTTTAAACTTATTCAGAGTAGCAAGCTAATGCTGCATTACCTGATAAGGGGAGATTCTTAGTAAGTAGAGCTTTTTAAAATAATCAAAGCTAGATGAGGTGGAGTAATCAACACTGTGCCTTTTTCTACGATGAAAAGACTTTGCTGGGACACCAAATTTAAGAACTCCTCTACCATGGTCGTAACAGCTATAAATCAAACCAGACTTGCTAGCAGAGTTTGGACCAACTTGAACTTCTACACATTTTAATCTCTTCAGCCTGTACAGAAGTCAGATATATGAACTGGCAAAAAATCACAGGCTCTACCAAGACATAGGTAGCTGTGCTGCTTGTCATTGTCCTTTCCCTGTGGCTCTGATGGTATAAAGTACTCCCTAATCTCCTTCCAGCAAAGTCAGTGAGCTAACTCAAACCCACTTCCTCATGCAAAGCAGGTTAAACAAGTCAAACAAATTTAGACTGAAGCAGACTAGAATAATCCAACACACCTGTTCTGCTTGCAGACCTGTACAGAAACAGTCTCTGACAACATGGTGCTGGGGAGTACCTGCAGATGACATCAACTTCAAATAGTGCAAAAAATGAGTAACGTTTTTGCAGCCTATGATTTTTAGTTGGAGTTAGTTAGTCAAGTTAGGAGTTCAGAGCATAAGCAGGGAGCACTAGCATGGCTCACCTGACTCACAGTAACTTGCGAGCCCTCCTTGACCCAAAGTTTAGAGCCTGGTATTGGTTACTTGAATCCCCTTCCTGTGCTTGGAAAGAGCTGATTAGGAGGAGGGTGGGAGGGGATTCACTGAAGTACAGGTAAATACTAGTTTTAATGCACAACTGTCACAACAAAAAGAACAAAGAAACCTTGCACAAAGTCCCAAAATTATATTTTTGGTTGTGTCTCTTTAAAACATCCTCAAAAAAAATTTTAGGACACTACAGAGGAATACCAAATCTGTTAAAATCTTAGTATAATGCCATTAAAAAAATACAGTAGAGACTAAGGAAAAAATGTTCCCTGACTTCACGGGGCTGTGGTCCCATCCCTTAATATCTCTTCAAGTCTGACACGTACCAGTTCTTTGTGCCACTTAATGACCTATCCCTTAACACCTGGCAACACCCAAACGTACAGTAAAGTTCAGTTCTAAGAAAGAGGGACAATGGTCCCAGGGCAAGGTTAGGGGAACCCAAACCCTCTTCACACACACCCAACCCAGAATATGAGCTCAATCCCTCCCATTTCCTACCAAGGCCCACACCTCTAGGCAGATCTCGCCTGCATCACCCTCCTTCCTACCCCCACAAGCTCTCAGCTCAGCGAGGTCTGTGGTTCAGCAGCATCTTTTCTCTTACCTTCGACCCAAGGCAGCTGCCTGTCTTCTCAAACAGTAATCAAATGTGATGCTGATTCTCAAACATCATCCACTGCTGTAGGCACAATGTTTTAAAAATAGTATACAGTATTTGAAGTAAATACTACATGGGCTGTGTTTTGCGACATGATTTAAGTCGCTGTCTTCAGCGTTGTTCTACACATCCATTTGGCAGCCAGGCTGGAAAATGCCAAAGCTCTATAGACTATTGTTCATGACAATGGGAGTGTGAAAGTTTGCAGTCATAATAACATACAAAACTTAGAAGAAAATTGAAGACATCATTCCAAAAATCCCTTACACACAAAAGCTTTGACTGTCCTTTTATGCAGCTGACAAAGGAGCTTTCTCCCCTCCTTCCCATAAAAAAAAAAATTAATCTCAAAATATAATAAAGACTGAGAGGAGCAAGAAAAATAATTTAATGGATTTTTTTCTACCTGCATTATAGAGAGCAATTTTTAGCCTAGAAAGAGGCATTGCAGTTTACCTAAATTGACTCTTGAGGGTATTGTAATTAGAATGAATGTTTAATAGCTGTTAGTTCAGTTGAAGTAGTAAATAGCTCATGGAAGTGAAATAGCTCTAAATCTCTCTATAAACAGCAATTTTTCCACAAGGGCTTCTGCACAGGCTAAAAGCATACCTGCACTACTGATACAACACCAGCAACTATTTCTGCCTGCCACTTAATTCGTTTGAATAGAAATTATGCAAAACTTTGAGATGAAGCTTTGTGTTCTTTTTGTCCAATACGTACAAAATATTGAAAAATGCTTTTTTGGCATTTTGTGTTAGCATGTGTGGTGGACTGGAAGTCCAGATATTCCCCTTCTGGTGCCTCACTGCCACAGGTCCCCTGTATGATTGCAGACAAATCCCATAACCCTGCTGCTCCTCAATTCCCAGTCAGAGGAGCTGGAGTAGCATTACTTCCCGTCTTTACACAAATTTGAAAAAGCACAGCAGCAAAGTTTGTGACTCATTCACCACAGCACAGAGGAGCAAAACTTATATGATGTTTGTAAGAATTCAGGGGCTGGTTCAAAGTGTGACTTCAAAGGCAGTTTTTCTTTTTAATCTTCCCTTCCTTTTCCTCCTGTTTCAACCTTTCATACTGGCTCTTCCTTCCCAGGGGGTTAAAACCAGCTCCCAAATACACACCTCAGGTAAGTGAGACCATGACAAGGAGAGAAGAGACAACAGTCACCTGGCATTGCTGCCAAGATGTACCTCATACCCGAACCTTGCTTTCCCAGAACAACCTAAAGGAACAAGAGCAACAGAAGATGAGATTCACCACTTCCCTTGACAGCTGGTAATACCCTGCACAATAGCAAGAGTATTTGGGGTTCCCAAACAAGTTGAATAGGATGGGGTAACAGCTACCAAAAATGTTTATTCAGATACACAACCCAATAACCCAAAGCTTCAATCCTTCTGATACACCAAGTTATTCACGATTTCCACTCACTTTGCTAAATTTAGTTTTCAACTAAAAATTGAATAACAATTTTGTTCTGAACACTAGGGCTATTAATGCAGTTAACTGATGCTGCCTTAGTGTGCCCCTGCCAGTGATGTATGCCTACACTATGTGAAACCAGGCTGAAGCCAGAGGCACTGCACCTCCTCTCCCTGCTGCAGCCAGCTGAGCAGGGAAGCCAGGCAGTTCTCTTGTCCTCTGGCCCAGCTCCAAGTACAAACATTTTATAGAAAAAGGAAAGTTTCAATTTACCCACAGAAAGTCCTCTAACCACTGGTCCATGCACTTAAGGACTGGCAACCCTTGCTGTTGACTTTTAAGGCCACCTATGTGTTCTGCTGCCATGAAAGCTACTTCAGAAAAGAAAATAGGGCAAATTTTGTTTTCAGGAAAAGAATATTTAATTTTACCCTCCCAAATCTTAAAAAAAAAAAAAAAAAAAAGTATTTCATTGTTCTTTTAAAATAAGTAGCAAGTTAGATGGAGATTTGTATCAGAGCAAAGCAAGCAAGCATTTATGATTACTTGGTTCAGTGACCAATTAAAAATCAAATACTTTATTCACCTGACCCTGCAAGCAAAGACAAATGTTTCCTGACAAATGAAAGCCAGAAAGCACATCTGCTTCAATCCAGGTCAGTGGTTTAGAAGTATAATTCAGGCTTCCCATATCTCTCTAGTCCCTGAACCTCTAGGCTGGGCTTGGGGTAGCAATGTTCCTCCCACTGTAAGCAAAGAGCAGGTTTGGGACTCTTGATGAAACTGAATAGCGACAAGTCCCCAGGGCCTGATGAGATGCATCCCAGAGTCCTGGGGGAACTAGATGATGATGTTGCCAAGCCACTCTCCATCACATTTGAAAAGTCATGGCAATCAGGTGAAGTTCCTGGTGACTGGAAAAAGGGAAATCACTCCTGTTTTTAAAAAAAGAAGAAAGGAAACTACCAGCAAGCCTACCTCTATGCCTGGAAAGATCACGGAGCAGATCCTCATGGAAGCAACGTTAAGCAATGTTAACATACAAGACAAAGAGCTGATCCAAGACAGCCAGCACAGCTTTACTGAGGTCAAATCATGCCTGACCATGATGGAGTGATGGCAATGGTCCACAAGGGAAGACCAATTGTCATCTATCTGGACTTCCGTAAAACTTTTGACACAGTCCCAAATGACATCCTTATCTACAAATTGGAGAGACATGGGTTTGAAGTATGGACTGTTGGATGAAGAAGTGGCTGGACAGATGCAGTCAGAGTTGTAGTCAATGGCTCTACGGCCAAGTGGAGGCTGATGACAAGGGATGTTCCTCAGGGCTCTGTGTTGGGAACCGTGCCCTATCACATCTTTATCAATGACATAATCAGCAAGACTGAGTGCACTCTCAGCAAGTTTGTAGATGACACGAAGCTGACGGTGCAGTTGATGCAGAGAAAGAAAAAGACAGGATGCCATCCAGAGGAACCTGGACAAGCCTGAGAAGTGGGCCCACGAGAAACTCATGAAGAAATTCAACAAGCCAAGTTGTTCAGCCTGGAGAGGAGGAAGCTCAGGGAAGACCTAGTTGTGGCCTTTCAGTACTTAAAGAGGGCTTACAGAAAAGAGTCTCAGCAACTTTTTACATGGGCAGATAGTGGTAGGACAAGGGAGACAGGTTTTAAACTAACCTAAATCTCTGCTCTTTGAGATGTTAGGAAGTTATTCTATGCGGTGAGGGTGGTGAGGCTCTGGAACAGATTATCCAGAGAAGGTGTGGATGCCCGATTCCTGAAAGTGTTCAAGGCCAGGTTGGATGGGGACCTCAGCAATGTGACCTACTAGAAGGTGTTCCTGCCCATGGAGGGGTTGGAACTAGGTTATATTATGGTCCCTTCCAACCCAAACCATTCTACGATAATTTTAAAATTAGAAAAATAAGAGTTATTATACAAATATGAAGTAAATAGAAGCAAGTTTGGGTGGTTTTTTTTTAAGTTTTTTACCTTAATCATATGGTTAAAAGAGAACCATAAACTCCTTAAAGTCTGTTTTAAAGTAGCCTAACAGTAAGAGCTGAGTAGAACAGAGCTAGATATTAAATGAGTGCTAAAAGCCTATCCTCTTTATCTATGAATAAAACACAAAAATATTACTCAGTTGAAAACATTTATACATAATTTGTTTAAATAGAACACAAAAAACCTGAAAATTTTCAGATGTTTACATTTGATTTTGAGACACTGATCACAGCTTTCTTTTTCATTTCCACCACTAACTAGAAAGCAAGATGAAAATACAATGTAAAATATTAAACTGTGTCACTATAGTTTGTTTGGTTTGCTTTCGTTTCTCATCCTCTCTACCCAACTCAGTGTTGTTTGGTGCTTTGTGAGCATTTTTTATGATGGAAAAAACCCCAATAAAGTCACAAAACTGGGCTCTGCAAATGCTCTAATTCTGCACTGATTTCAAAGAAATAACTGGAAGCTAAGAGAATTTGCAGCTCAAAAGTTATACCAATAGATATTTTATCCTAGAACAGTTAGGAAAGGCAGATAAGTCACAAATTACCTATACTTTTGGAGTCAAATCCCCACACTATGCACTGCATAACAAATCCCTTGAGAAAAACCATACTAGAAAATAGGGTTTCCCATCCCACTTTCCATTTTCAAAGCATCCCAGATGCATGAAATCCTTAAATCCCACACCCTATAAGAAAGAATAAATGAAGAAAACCCTCTTAGCATTTTTGCCTCATGTTTCTTCTTTATGAGCTGTCATGAAAATATGGAGTGGGGCTAATGCTGAAAATTAAATGATTTCTGGCACAGACCACTAGGTCAACAAAAATAATGCCAGCAATGGAACAAGAACAAGTCTCTTGTTTCCTTGAGATTGTTTGGTTTGACTTTTAAGCATCCTTGCTTATTACCGGCAATAGGGAAATGTCCTGATCATCTCCTTTCTGAAAAGAAAAGTCACCAAATCAGTGCTCTGAGACCCCACAGCCTTTGTGTTCCCTTAAAACGTGGGTGTTGACAATGCACCACAGAGAGAAGGCCAAGTGACAGCAGGAGAAATCTAGTTGCTAAATCATGCTCATGCTCGAAGTTCATTTAATCTTCTCTGTTTAAGGTCTGAGTGCATCTCTGGAAACACACATGGATGCTTGCAAGCACCAAATATGATCTAACAAACTATTTAAAGTAGGTGTGGCCAGCCTTCCCAGTCACCAGAGCCTCGCACCAGCATCCTCACACAGCTTAAAGCATTTACCCACACCACTTAAAGAGTAACCCCAGAAACAGAGATATTTCGACAGAAGATGGATGACATGAGCTCTCATGAATCATGCCTTGGTAACACAAGTGATTTCACCACGGGAGCTGTCACAAGGGGCCCTTTCCGACATTCATCATCTACATCAGCCCAACTGTACAGGCAGGTAGATATTGACAGACAATTCAGGCAGGACTTCCTGCAAAATGCTCAGCAGCTCCATCCATCTCCACCCTTATCGACCCCTTTCAGTCCCTCTGCTCCAAAGTTTCTGCTGCTCATGCACTGTTTGTTCTGCAGAGGAATCCTGGCAACCCACTCTCCGTGGTGGATTATAAACAAAGCAAACCAAACCTAACTACCTCACTCTTTGCAAGCCTTGTGAGCCTCTACAAGCCTCACAAGATATTTTATACTGACAGCTAATGCATTACCTTTTCCACAGAGGTCAGCTTCTGTGTTTTCCTCCTAACACATGGCTAATAAGAGCATTTAACACCCATCATTCGCTCATTCGTAAGCTTTTAGCTGCATACTAATTTTTTCTCCACTTCAACACAAGTGACATGAACTTCTACCTTGTTTTTCACCTGGAATTCCACTGGGCGCTTTCCATCTGCTTACAGTATCCATAATCAATTTAAAACAAACAAACACAGCCCAGCACAAAATCCAGATTACAAAAATTCTTCACTATCAGAGCCAGGGACAGGTCACATGAGAATCACTTTAGAGTAACTGAATTTGTGGTCTAATGTATATATCATCACTAAGCCAAAGAAACCACGATCAATAACAGGCTATGTTCAACAGAAGTTTCTTGGCAACAGCTACATAAAAAACGTTACGGCTACTCTCCCCTTTGTTTTCCCATTTCTTTCAGTAACCACTGGTCACTGCCACTTCTACAGAACTTGTGCATTCTGCTGGAAACCTACACAGTGGTGATTTGTGAAAATTTCTGGAGCACAGCTCGTAGTTTTTTGGTGAATTTAAGGAGATCAGTTATACTGCAAGTCACCTGCTGCATCCATCTTCCCTAATTGTCTTGCACTGCAGGAGAAAGGGACCATTTCAAATTCATCAAATCCTCCACATTCTCTCTTTGCTATTTCATTCAACCCCAACTTAGCCTCCGGTCACAGTGAAAAAACCGCACTCTTTGAAAAAATTCGTATCACACAATGGATGGTCACTGAGAAATGGATGCAACAGCATGAAAGAATTATTCACCTGCTAATTCAGTGGTTAAACATAACTACTTCCATAATAAAACACCACCAAGACATACGTGCAAATAAGGAAATTAACTCTGGGTACTCTCTTTAGAGAATGATTACAGACTAACTGCCCACAGTGAAAGGAATTGTAGGAAGGAAGGTCATAGATTTCAAGTCATGCAAAACTCTGCTTTATGCAAATTACGATACTAAATTCCTACAGAATACATTTATTTGGCTTCATCATTATCACTTGTAAAAGTCATGCTTCATCTTAAACGTACTCAGTAAAAAGCAGGTTTAAACCTTCTTAATGTCACGTAGGTAGTATTTATGTAAGAAAACTGTCAGGATCAGATTTATTCCAGTAAAAGAAGGACCAATGTAGCTTAATAGGACAAAAAGGCAAATCAATACATTAACATCATGAGTATCAAGGTGCAGAAATAAAAGATTTGTTTAAGGCAGGAAACAAAACATCTTCACAGTGAAACTACCTTTTGTGAACACTAGTTAAACTTTGGTTCAAAGCAGATCCATTTCCATTGCAGATTAGAATAGCTAATTATTAAATCTCCTCCAGTCAACTCTTCCAAGAATCCTGCTAGCCTTCAAGTACACCTCTTTGAACAGTTAACTCCAAAAGGTTTAAAGGATGCTTCTTCAAAAAATGTTTCACAGAACTTCAAAACAAATTGTATCTGATATTCTTGATTTTTTTTTAAACAAACCAACCGAATCCATTTACTTAGGGGACAAATTCAACCCCTAATTAGGAAAACACACAGAAAGAACACTGCTGTAAGAAATTTCAACCAGATACAAAAACCTCTGCAAGTTTTTGTTTTGCTGCAGCAGGAAGTAAAGATCCTGGATGGGAGAAAGTCATTTTTCAGCATCACATCCTAATGAAAAAGAGTATTTTAGAGCACATACACTCTTATCATCCAATTGGTTGATTGCTGTCAAAAACAAAACTAGCAGAAATTATCCTATAAAGGCTGCTATATTTAAGTGCTCTCAAATTGAAAACTTCACAAAAAGCAACCAACCCACAATGAAAACCACAAATCACACAAAATCCCGCCACACCACACACAAACACCACCACTCTAGTGCATAAAATAATCCTTAACAAAGCAGTAGGTAGAAGATGACTGATGTGCCAGTCCCTGATAACACCCAATGAATGCTTATGCCAATATGTCTGAAGCTTTAAGTGGCATCTCTTTGATGAAGATACCACAGCATCTGTCCCTCTTCATAAGGAGCAGTGGGAAGTCATTCACATCACACTTTACATATCTCCAGCAGCAAGAGGGAGGGCACTTTTCAAAGATGTCAAACTAGCACTTGACTAGCAAGTCATAGAAGCCACTTTTAGTAGTCAAAATAAGTATCTATTGCTACTAATAGCGAAAAGATCAAAGAGCATTAATAAATAGTCAGTTTACAAAATAGGACCATTACTGGCTGCACATTATCAGAACTCTTAGTTCAAGAAAAAAACAAACATCAAAAGCAACCCCAAACAAACCCCATTATTTTGACAGTTTGTTAACTCGTGTGATTTTCTGTCAGAAACATGCTGGCTTCCTTCATGTACTGCATAGATATTAACAATTTAAGTAAGCTATGTCTTCTATGTAGAAAGGATCAAACAAATTTGAAAGCCTATGTTCTGGAAGATTTTATAAAATCACAAAGGGTGTGGCTGAAATATCATTTGTCCTCAAAACTGAATTAACTGTATCTGAAAACTTCATGGTAGACACTCTCTTCAAAACTTGAAATGAATGAAATCTCAATTATTTCAGAATTTTTTTCTCTTGCACTACTGTTCCAGTGAGAAAGCTTTTGCAAGTGTTTGACCTGATACTCCACTGTAGATAACAAAAGTTTCAAGTCTGTAAACTTGTAAATACAAGAAAATCTATAAATACAAGAAAATGTTTAGTTTCTTTCCTGATACTCTCTTCCTTTCCTGACATTCAAGACAAGAATAATTCCAGCACCAGTGAAAGCAATATAAGTTTTGCTTTGCACTTCAAAAGAGTCAGAACTTTACCTGCTGTTTTTTTCATTAAAACCCACTTGTAATGTTTGATCCTTCTATCCCTTGGGAAATACCAAAAGTATCATCTTGTCTCTTCATAAAACTTGTTCTTATTTTTAACGTCCTTCTAATTTTACCTACTGTAACACCCTTTCCTGCATATAACATAGCAGGCCAGTGTGCTGACTTTCCTTTACAGCTCTTGCCAACATCTTGAGCTTCACCTTCCTATATTTCCTCTATTTCTTTTGATAGTTTTTGTGCCTTTTTCTTTTAGAATTATAGAATAATTTAGGTTGAAAAAGGCCTTTAAGATCATTGAGTCCAACAGTTAATCTAACGTTACCAAGTCCACCACTAAACCATGTCCTTAAGTGACACATGTATGAATCTTTTAAATACTTCCAGGAATGGTGGCTCAACCAGTTCCCTGGACAGCCTGTTCAAGAGCTTGACAACCTTTTCAGTGAAGAAATTTTTTCCTAATATTTAACATAAACCTTTCCTGGCACAAAAATAAAAGAGTTTTCCTGACCATAGGCAATCCACATCAGCACCACTTTTAACTGTCTAAGATCAGGCAAAGAGCCAATTAACATCAGAAATACATACAAAATCACACTGACAGGTAAAAGTCCAGCACAGAGAAGGTGTAAGTTTTAAGTTACAAGGCTTCTTCTACAGACATCCAGTTATTTTGAAAGCAGCCCAAATAACCTTGCAGCTACTATTCACTGTCTGTCCTCCTAAGGGAATTGGCACAGCATAGCTCATACTGATTTCACACCTCTGCTGTGTGTGAATCCTCCTCCTAGGGGTTCAGCTATCTGTGATCCAAGGCCTAGTTTTGACACAGCAGAACTGCATAACCCTGAATGAAACTTCTAAGGAAACTGCCAGCTTGCAATAAAGCTGTGCAACAATACTCAGACTAGAGCCATGATAGACAGGAATGGTAAAGCTGCAGCTAGACATAAGATCCTTGAAAGATCCTAGGTTGTTACCAGTTCAAGGACTCACAAAAAACCAAANAATGTTTGATCCTTCTATCCCTTGGGAAATACCAAAAGTATCATCTTGTCTCTTCATAAAACTTGGTCTTATTTTTAACGTCCTTCTAATTTTACCTACTGTAACACCCTTTCCTGCATATAACATAGCAGGCCAGTGTGCTGACTTTCCTTTACAGCTCTTGCCAACATCTTGAGCTTCACCTTCCTATATTTCCTCTATTTCTTTTGATAGTTTTTGTGCCTTTTTCTTTTAGAATTATAGAATAATTTAGGTTGAAAAAGGCCTTTAAGATCATTGAGTCCAACAGTAAATCTAACGTTACCAAGTCCACCACTAAACCATGTCCTTAAGTGACACATGTATGAATCTTTTAAATACTTCCAGGAATGGTGGCTCAACCAGTTCCCTGGACAGCCTGTTCAAGAGCTTGACAACCTTTTCAGTGAAGAAATTTTTTCCTAATATTTAACATAAACCTTTCCTGGCACAAAAATAAAAGAGTTTTCCTGACCATAGGCAATCCACATCAGCACCACTTTTAACTGTCTAAGATCAGGCAAAGAGCCAATTAACATCAGAAATACATACAAAATCACACTGACAGGTAAAAGTCCAGCACAGAGAAGGTGTAAGTTTTAAGTTACAAGGCTTCTTCTACAGACATCCAGTTATTTTGAAAGCAGCCCAAATAACCTTGCAGCTACTATTCACTGTCTGTCCTCCTAAGGGAATTGGCACAGCATAGCTCATACTGATTTCACACCTCTGCTGTGTGTGAATCCTCCTCCTAGGGGTTCAGCTATCTGTGATCCAAGGCCTAGTTTTGACACAGCAGAACTGCATAACCCTGAATGAAACTTCTAAGGAAACTGCCAGCTTGCAATAAAGCTGTGCAACAATACTCAGACTAGAGCCATGATAGACAGGAATGGTAAAGCTGCAGCTAGACATAAGATCCTTGAAAGATCCTAGGTTGTTACCAGTTCAAGGACTCACAAAAAACCAAACAAACAAAAAACCCCAAACAAACAAAAAACAAACAAACAAAAAAAAACCAAACCCACGAAAAGCTGTTGAAAAAACCCCAGCAATACTGAGAAACAGCCCATCCAAGGCATAACAGAAGTGAACCTTCCCAATACTGATGGCTGCCAGGCCAGCAATGGTGCCAGGGTAAGTGCCACACCTGGAAATCTCGGTCCTTCAGTGAAAGAACAATATGGAGAGAGACCAGCAAAGGGCCACAAGGATAATGAAGGGATGGGAGCACCTCACATGAGAGGAAAGAGAGCTAGGACTGTTCAGCCTAGAGAACAGAAGGCTAAGGGGGGAAATTACTAACATAAATACTTGAAGAGAAGGCACACAGAGCGTGGAACCGGCCTCTTTCCAGATATGCCCAGTGACTGGACCAGATGTGATGGGCACAACCTGAAACACGGTGGTTCCTTCTGAAGATCAGGAAATACTTTTTGCACTGTGAGAGTGACCAAGTGCAAGCTGCCCAGGGAAGCTGCACTTTCCCTCACTAGAGAAATTCAGAAACCACCTAGACACAGTTCCAGGTGACTGGCTCCAAGTGGCCATGTCTGAAAAGGGGAATTGGACCAAATGACTTCCAGAGGTGCCTCCCAACCTCAGCTACCCTGTGAGGCTGTGAAGTAGGTGTCTTACCTAGAAGTAGTATGTCAGTGCTTTGCCTGGTTGCTAGTCACCAACCACACCTCTCAGTCAGTAAATACCTGTTTTAAAGTTACGTATATCTTGCTCTCATAATGACTTTGTGCACAGTAAAGGGTGAACAAAGCGGCCGAGGAGCATTACAGCTAAATGCATTGGCTTCTCCCCACAGGGGTGGTTAACAGGAGCTCCATCTAACAGAATCCACGCTGCTGACCAAGTTCACTGAGTAGTTTGTAAAATTCTACGGTTATGAATGCACTGATGAAATCAGAAAGTTCATAATAATTGCCCACGAACTGATATTTTAACTCTAACTGCAAAAACTGAAATACCATCTCCCTTACCAGTCCACAGAAAACATTTAAGAATTAATCACCTCGAGAGTAATTTTCCAATTAACTTATCCTTGCAATCTATTTTATTTAATGTTGCAGTTTTTATTATATACTGTTTTGAGTTGATGGGGAAGCATTGCATCAGCTTATTCGGGTACCTCTTCCTCGAGTCCACAGTTGAACACAATTCATAAACAGGACTATTAAAATTCAACACACACAAAAAGTATTTTCTTGTATAATCAATCACTTTTATATTATTTTGCACTTAAATATTGTCTCGCTTCTGTAATTATTTTAATTGAATACTAAGGGATAATCTCATAAAAATATTTATTTAAACATTTTCATGCCTTTTTGCGTATACTTTATTTTAGATCAGCCATTCATTACAAATCTGTGTTCAGAGATGAAGTTTTAGTCTCCTGTTTCTAATTATAAGCTGCATCTGACATTTCAAACTGCAGTTACAACCTGCATGTAATGAACATTGACTCTGCTTCATCTCCCAGTCCTTGATAGAGAGAGATACAAAGTCCCTGAGCTTGTGAAGAAAAAGTGACTTTCAAACATAGGTCACCAGTTTCTTCACTTCTGACTACTCTGTAGTCCTAATCCAATTTTTTCTTATGGAAGATAAGATTTTGATAGATAGAAAAAGGAAGGATTGATACAGTCATTTTTCCTATAAGTTGCACATGATCTTTAAAGATAGAAAATCAAAACTAACAGAAATATTTATTTGGAATCTCTATCAAAATTAGCATGACTGCTTTTGTCACAAAGAGAAGCAAAACTGAAATTACAGATAGTCAGGCGCCACTTAATCTAGATGAAGAGCCAAAAGGACATTTGAGTTTCCTAAACTCAGAGAAAATTACATGTGCCTTAAAGGTTTCTGCTTGATCTTTCTTCACTTGACTGTGGCTACCTCCAGCATATACTGTCATCCCCAACATAAAGAGCTGATATTGTATTTTATACATCTGCAAAATTGCACACAAAAAAATTTAAAAATTAAGCTTTAGGGCAGCAAACTTTTTTCTGTTTTTTGCATGCAAGTGAAGCTGAGCCTCAGCCCAGACCTTCAAGGCAAGCTTAAGACTGAAAGCTTTCTGCAAGTTCAAAAAACATCCCCCAGCAGATACAAGCTGCCTGCAATCCCTCACAGAGGACTGGACCCTACTGAAAACATTCTGATAGTCAGGGAATTCCAATTTTCTATTTTTCCTTCCCTCACTCTTCTCTTCTCCTTCATCTACACACTCATTCCAAATAAATAATTTCATAGATTTTTACAGATTTTCTTTTCTTCCTCCTTTCTTTGATCACTATGCAAAGATGAGCCTGTCTGGCCAAACGTCTGGCAGGACCCCCAAGTCATTTTCTGTTTTCTTCAGTGAGCTCTAATGATCCCATAAAACTTGCACCATAAATTAAAAGCCAAGTAAAAGCATCTGCTTTTATCAGCACATGATGTACCAGGGCAACATTTGCACCAGGAGTAGACAGATGATGTGCACCTCCATCAACTCACAAATGCAATGGTAACAGCAGCAGCAGCAATTAGTGTAAAACCAAAGAAGAAACAGCTGTCTACATTACTTAGCACACTGGTAGCTGCAGGTTATTAATTTGTCCACATTTCCAAGGATTTTACTGGCAATGATTTCAAGGTGCCAGTCACAGTCCTCACATAATTGTACACATATTATCTTACTGCAGATATTGTGCAAGATATTTTTAATTCAACCAGCCAGTTCTGCATTTTTCATGATACCCAGTTGATTATTGACAGAGTCCTTCTAGAAGGCAACTAACATAAGCAGTCTTAGTCCTTCACATTATGCTGAGCCACGGTGGCAAGCATTGATAAAGACAACAATCTTGCCTGAAGGCTTTAGACAACATAGTGCAAAATGAGAAATTTTCTCAAGACAAATAGTGAAAAAAGAGTCAGAAATTAATTCTGGGACTGCCCCTGTCCAAGCTGCACCTCATAGCCAAATGACTGGCTTTTTCCACCTGTGAGAAGGGTGCCTTGCACCCACCAGCTATACCAGTGAACACCTAGCCTGCTGCCTGAAGACTGACAATCCATGTTACATTTAGTGATGAATTCACAGGTGGAAATTATAGAACACAGTAGGTTAGAAATGCATGGATTAACTGCCCAAGCAGTTCCACAGCTCAGTCTTTTACACAAAGAAAACTTTTCCTGCTTAAGGCACACCTGCTTTCCATTTGTCCCCCTGTTCAACTGAAGGGAATCTTACTCCATACTTCTCCAACTCTCTGAAAGAGACACTCACTTCCAGGTTTTGCTGAGCCACTTTGCAGTCCCTAGCAAATAACGCTGTAGGTACTCCCCCCGTGTCAGTCACACATTTATTGTTAATAAATGAGGAATCAAAGTCACACAGCTGGGAATCACTGCTTTAGCCACAAAAGGTTGGTCTAGCCAAGAATCCTCTTAGTGGCCCATCCTGAGGTGCTTCTTACACTGCCTTCAGTCAAGCTACCAAAGAAGCTGGCAGACATTTCATTTCCAGCTTTGGAGGGCCTGGGATGGCAAAGTAGGAAAGATTAGTAGTAACAATAGGGTGGGGGGAGGGCAGCGACCTAAGTTAGGAGAGGAATCTCCTTCTGCTTAGACCAGGTCCTGTACATAACCAGGCGCACAATGGAAGAAAGGGCTTTGCTGTCGCAGGACACCATAAAATGACCCAGGTAACGCAGGCGATGGCTGCGAAAGGGAGGGTGCGCAGGATGTGCCTCACCAGGGGAGCGGAACAGTGGCTCGGGATTCGCATCACGCCCCAAACACCCTCCGGAGTCCCGCGGGGAGGATGTACCTCACCGGAGGAGGGGGGACGGACACGTGCCTCGGGATGCGCGTCCCGCCCCGCACACGCGCCGGGATCCCACGGGGAGGATGCCCCTCACGGACGGGGGCGGCCCGGATGCCTCGGGATGCGTGTCCCGCCCCGCACACGCGCCGGGATCCCACGGGGAGGATGCCCCTCACGGACGGGGGCGGCCCGGGTGCCTCGGGATGCGCGTCCCGCCCCGCACACGCGCCGGGATCCCACGGGGAGGATGCCCCTCACGGACGGGGGCGGCCCGGGTGCCTCGGGATGCGTGTCCCGCCCCGCACACGCGCCGGGATCCCCGAGAGCTCCGCCGGTCCTCGGGCGCCCCCCCGCGGCTCCGCCCGCGCCCGCCGGGAAGGCAGCCCCGGCCCCGCTCCCGGACCCTCGCCCCGCTCGGCCCCGCTCCCGGACGCTGCCCGGGGCCGCAGCGTCACCGCCGCCCGCGGAGGTCGCGGGTAGGTTAATGGAACCAAGACCGGGGCGGTACCGGGACTTCCATACTTAGCGCTGGTCCTGCGCATGGAATCAGTTATGACGGACTGACACAAAAATGTCATTATTGGGAAAATCCCACCGTTTTTGCAGGCCACGGGTGGAACTCCCAAGGCAGTTTGCTTAGAAACAACCTTAATATAATAATTTTCTTAAGGAAATCAGTGGGAATTGGGTCATTTACTGCATCAATTTTCACTCAGCATTTGAGTGCCAGAGAGAAAGGGAGAAGTACTGGTAAAATTTCCTAGTAAAGCAACTTGCAATGTAATGTTTCCACTTCTGTCTGTAGCATGTACAATCCCACTCCTGGTTAATTTTTGCTGTCCAGATGGTGTCTAAACACCTGCCCTGAAATTCAGTCCAAGCGCTGCACTCAGCTGCAGCAGACACTATAGGTATAGTATTTCTGCACCCTCACAGCTGTGATTCAGCAAAGCATTCCAGCTTATTCACCAAAACACTTGGGCATGTGCTAGTTTTTACGTATGCATGCAGCTCCCCTTATCTCTGTGTAGCTTTTTTCTAGGCCACAAATGCCACTTTCAGACCTACCTTTCTCTGAGAATCCAGGCTGTTTGAGGACATGCGCACCACTTGGAAGAAGAATCAAAGCTAGATGGCAACTTGACAGCTGTGTAGCACTTGCAGCATAAAAGGGCAAGCAGGAGCAAATTAACACAACTTCATTTGCCTAAAGACAGAAACCACTGTTGGCTGTTTAGTGGGAGACAACATGGGGGTCTTCAGCGACTCAAATGTGAATTTAAACTGAATAA
>VYZQ01029578.1:12981-37216 GCA_013400655.1 Mystacornis crossleyi
TTTTTTTTTGGCTAAGAGACTAAAAGATAACCAAAGTTCTGATTAATACTTCAGGACTTGTTCCACTTCCTTTATCCCATCTTCTCCACTCCTGTCTTTTTATGCTTTTGCTGCTTCAGAAAATACTGCAGCAATAAAAATAAAGGGATATTCAAAATTCAAAATATCTGGGCATTAGGATGTCAGAGACAAAGCCTCTTGTCACTCTCACCTTAGGTGTGTGAAGAGGTTGTCTTTATGTACCAATTTCATTCAATACAGAATCACAAAATCATAGAAAGGTCTGGGTTGGAAGACACCTTAAAGATCATCATGTTCCAACTCCCCTGCCATGGACAAGGATATCTTCCACTAGGTCGTGTTGCTCTGTGTTCATACAGGATTCTTATCCACTGTATCAGTATTTACTATGTATTCAAAAGTATCAGTCCTTAACAAGCTTATACCGTATTGGCTGTGGGTGAGCAGTACTATGGAATTCATACCATACAGTTAGTACTGATGACTACAGCTCTTGATTACTCTTGATTACTCTTAGTCAATGAGGTTAGCATGACCAGGCTCAAAAGTTACCTGCAAAACAAGTCAGAACAGAAGTAGATTTCTTCTTCTCTGTATTTTCTCTTCATTCTTGATATGGTTATCTTCTTCATCCACTCCCAAGAAAAAGGGATTCTGGTCTGTTTCTAATGCTGTTAATATTTTACTCAATTTTGGCAGTCATTTTGTGTGTTTGGGATGGTCTCCTACTTGGTTGTAATTCCTTGGGATTACCTAGTTCCTTCTTTTTCTGTAACTCATGTGCTCCTGCATGAAATCTCATGTTTTTGTTTGCTCCTTTGGTAGTCCCACTGTTTATACTCTTCTGGAAAAATCTTATATTTTATCTGACTATATTATCACAATTTTATGAAATAGTTATATATTTGTTCATTTATTACTTTAGTAAAGTTATATTTGAGTTGAAGGAAAACCAAGAATAATTATATCATATATTTTTCACTTATAATTTAGAAAACAATGTGGGTAGAAATAGGTTCTAAGACTAATAGAGTAATCCAGGTATCTTAAATTTCCTTCTTCTTTTCCTTTCCTATATTTAGGTAATTAATTTACTACAATATTCTTCAGCCAAGCTAATATTCTGTTCAAAAGGTTAGATGTTCCACTGAATTCTATTGAAACCTTTCCCTTTTATTTTTTTCTTGTCTTCTCTGATACATTTTGATTCCTACTCAGTTCTATGCATTTGTATGATCACATTCTTCACATTTATCTCTTGCTACGTATGATCCTTGAAACGGTATTTCCTTTAATATCTTAAACAGAATACTAATTTTCTGTGATTTATAAAGAAATCTATCTGAAAATGGAGTTGTTTATTAGAGAGACAATAACAGCGTTTGTGCTGTTTATATATGTCATAATACAGTCAAGTAGAAAAACTAAGAAATGTCAGTGAACAGTTAGACATGATCCAGAAACTGGTCTATGAGCCTTTCTTTTTCTTCCTTTCTCTTTCTTCCTTTCTCTAAAATCCTATAATCCAGATCAACAACCCCCCCATTCAAACACTCAGTAAAGATGTTATTTTAGAATAACATGTACTACTTTGCAGAATCTTTTTGGTTTTGCATAATAACATGATAGAGAAAGCATATATGTTAGAATCTGGGTGCTAATGTTTTTATAAAATCATTCATCTTCCTTAATTATGTCGTTTTAGTAATAAAAATTCTTGAAAGATTTGATGAAAGAGTCTGAATAAGGCATTTCTTGGATTCCAGCAGTAAAGTTCTATTATTTTTGACATGTTTTTCTGATGGTAGAATTAAATTGTCTATAACTGCCTTACAAAAGGAATAAAAAAGATCAAAAATAGAAAAGCAATATGCTCTTACTTATTCAGCTTATCCAATGGATTCTTGGATCAGGAACTAACAGAACATCTATGTTACTCTCTCACTGGAGCTACCCTTTTTAGATGTGAGATACTTTATATGGCATAACTGGAGTTAAGCAGTAATACAGGAAGACATTCTTCATATTTCCTCCTTGGTAAAGTGATTTGTGGTAAGAAGTGGGTCTACAGCTAAGATATTTGCAATTTATGAAGATGAAATCCACGATAACTCAGTAATTTTTAAACTTTTCTCCCTCCAACATAGACAGAGGTTAGTTATAAATTTAAAACTGATAGAGACATAGAGATAACCAAAACCATTATATGAAACGATATTCTGGTATATATTCATGTAATGCTCTGAGATTCAGTTACTGATGCTTTTCAAGTTGCCACCAGGAGACAAACCAGAATAATCAAGCTGCACCTCTGCCCTTGTTTAGTTCTGAAATGACATATCTGAAATGATGGAAATTGATTAAGAGTATTAGTTTGTCTTCTCAGTTTTCTTGGGCTGAATAGAACCATGAATTTTCCTCCTTTTCTGCTGTATTTCTCAATTTTAGAAATGCATTGTGCTTCCACCTTTCATTTTAGGAGGAGAGTAACCACAAAACAGCTAAATGAATTGCGACATAAAAGGAGAGGCAGCATAACATCCAGGAAAACAGGCCTTCCAATTAAGATTAGTACACCCCCAGGATTCAGCATGCAGTTGGAACGGAACACCCATTAATTAAATTTATTTCCCTTCTTAGTTATTTTAATGAATTACTATAGGATTAAAATTTAAATTAATTAAATCTTCTGTACCTGGATAAATACTTCTAAAGTAAGTAAATTTAAAATAAACAAATGAAAAAGGGCTCTGCCTAAAATCAGAATAAAAAATTTTGAGATGCATTGATTTTATTGAATCTGCACAAATTCCGTGTTAAGTAACAGGTCATCTTGTTCTAAGCAGCTGACACAGTTGTTGTGTTGCCAAGGTCTTTGCTGAAACTATTAGATATATCTCTTAGCCTATTAACTATCAAAGAAAATTATCTCCTGTGAAGACAGGCTGAGATACTTGAGATTGTTCATCCTGGGGAAAAGAAAGCTCCAGGGTGACCTTACAGCAGCCTTTCAACACCTAAAGGAGGCCTACAAGAAAGCTGGAGAGAGACTTTTTACATGGGCAGATATTGATAAGACCAGGGGGAATAGTTTTAAATTAAAAGAGAAGAGATTTGGATTAGGCTGAGGAAAAAATTCTTTACTCAGTATCTAGTGAGGCACTGGAAAAGGTTGCTCAGAGAAGCTGTGGAAGCCCCATCCCTGGAAGTATTCAAGGCCAGGTTGGATGAGGTCCTGAGAAAGATGATCTATTCCGTGGCATTCCTACCCATGCCAGGGGGCTTGGAACTAGATGATATTTAAGGTCCCTTCCAACCAAAACCATTCCATGACTCTGTGAATCAAACTATGTGTCCAAAAAGGGGTTCATGAAATACCACCCAGGAATAGCTAGAGCTATTGAAATGTCACCACTAGGTGTTAATACAGTTGCCATAACTCAATCCTTCTATTACTGTTTTTTAATTTTCACATTTCTAAATTTTGATTATGCTCTCCTAATAACATGGATTATCATACTGATATTTCCTTTAGAAAGGGAAAATCATGCATGATTAAAACAGCATTTTCATACTAAGACTTCAGAAAGATTTATTCTGTCTATAGGTAGTATAGCTTTTACATCATTCATTTTTTTGCAGCATCAAGTTCAAATTATTTCAATTTCTTGTTTGAAGTCTTTTTGTACTGTTTCCACTTGACTGAGACTATCAGCTACAGCATATTCACAGTATTTCAGGAGCTACAAAGCTTGTTTGTTGGAGATAAATTAATAAATTCATTGCAAGGTTTGAGTTCTCTTCCAGATATGTCTTTATGCAAAATTAACAGCTGGAACATATATTATTATCTTCTTCAGAAAAGTATTTGGTGTTGGCACTAGATTTTCCCTCAGATGTGAAATTTCGAAGTTCTAGCCTCAGAGAAGTTAAAATAAAAATTTGAGTATGGAGATGTCATTCCTGGTAAGATCAGTACTTGACTTGCTTATGAAATCTTTCCACTACTGTATCTGTTCTTTCTCTGCAACATAAACCTGTTATGCTGAAATGTAGATTAACAATTGACTTTTTTATTATCACTGCTTCATTTTGTCCCTTGCAGGGATCTGAAAAGTTATTTTTTTTAAACTTTTTTCAAGTGCTTGTCTTCAAGCTCTGTAATTTCTAATGAAAATATTGAAATACATCAGTCAGTGGCACATCTGGCAGTGACCTACAATAGGAATTAAAATGTTTTCTTTCTTCTATTTAGGTTGAGCAAACAATGCTATTGTACATAATAGAGGAAAAACCGAGTACTTACTCTTGTATCATTTGCACTACAAAGAGAAACAAAAATGGTAACAATGTAAACCTATTGTCACAGTGCCAGTGATAATTGTTTGTAGAGAACAGATTATATTTCTTTTAGCTTTCTGTTATACTTGTCTGTATGCATTCCTTTAACAATTGCAGGGAAACAGTTTTGCAAATGTGAACTTGTTAAATTCCTGTTGAAGTATTTTAGAATTTACTTCTCCATTACTTACTTGAGTCCTGTTGTGGTTTGTGGTTTCCCTGCGATGGCACGGCAAGCGACAGCCTTTCCGGAGAGCGCAGCGGGGCTTCCTTGGGGAGAGAAGCTGTCCCACTCCCCGTAGCCCCTTATGGGCGGCCCTGCATGGCTCCGGCTAGCTCTCAGCTTTGGCAACACGGTGGCGATAAAGCAGGCAACAAGGGTGCCCACGTGAGGACCTCAGAGGATGTTTATTCACCTGGTCCCAAAGGCAGAGAGCGCGAGCACATGGGCTTGGGCTATGTATGGGGATGAGGGGGGCAGAGAGAGAGCGTGGACTAATGGTCTCAGGGCACAAGGGCAGTACATAGGTGGGACCTTGACAAATAAGGGAAAAAGGGGCAGGGAAATCGAAGGGCCAGTCGGGGAAACAGAACCGGGGTACAATGGCATGGTAGAACAAAGCGTCCTGGGAGGCTTCACCCTAACCTGGGGAGATCTCTCGGGGTCTGTCCCTTTAGGGGACTCTCTTGTTCCCTGATTGGCATCCAGCAGAGTCCTCTTTCAGTTACTGAAAATATGAATTGGGCAAGTGTGTGTGTGGCATGGATCCTTTTATTTGCTTTCAATTAGAGAGCATCTCAAATAAAACCAGCAGAACAAAACACAAAGGCGTGACTTGAAAAGATGTCAAAACAGTAAGGAAATCAACACACCTACTTGATTCCATTTAACAATTGTGTGTGCTTGCTTTTTTTGACCAGCTGCCTAATGAAAAGTTAGACAAACAGAAAACTATATGCACCAGTATTGAAGACTATTACATACATACTTTCATCATATTTAAATGACATCATGATTAAACATCAACTATTATAAATAACAGACACAATAAAATGGCATATTACATATTAGTTCACCAATATAGGTGAACGAAATATAAAATGGAAAAGAGCATACCAGTTTTGAAATATTAGAGTTGTTTGGTCTGTTTAAGAAAACTGATGAAAAAATGAAAATTCAGATTATTAGAATCTATATCTAAGTGAAGAGGTACAGGTTATTAAGGTTACTCCTAGAAGTTTAACTTGCATATAAAAATGTAAAAGAATGAAATGTACAATAAATTTTAAACCAATATTAAAATGTATATGTTTCACCACTTTACTAAAAGCTTTTTAAATCCGAGTTTAAACAATGTGCTTATGTTAAGCAAGAACAAAAGCTGTGCTATTCAAAAAGTTCTAGAGAGATAGGAGTACCTTCGAAAGATAGTGCAGCTGTTTCTTCAGCTGCAATAAGTCAACTTCATTAAGTCACGTGATGAGTATGGGAGCTTCTAATGGCATGCAAACAACTTGTGTAAGGCCTTATCATGGATTTCACAGACGTAAAACAATTAGTTTCTCTATTTTTGTCTATGTACATCTTATTTTGCTAAAAATCCATTTTAACATTTCTTATGAAATAGATTATTTGTTTGAATCTTCCTTTATTTGTTTATTTATAATTGTTTATTTGTTTGCTTAGTTAGTGATTTTTCCATTTTATTTACATCGTAACTGAGATTCAAATCCAAACTCAGATATCAAAATTTAGGTGTCTAAATGTCTCCATGTGAACTATATTTCTAAGCTTCCATAAATAGTCAAGAGTAAGTTAAGGCTCACACCCCTAAAGGTAAGCATCCAATGTCATTCAAGATTATCTGGAATATCCAAAATGCTGAAAGATTTTAATGCTAAAGATGCTAATGGGGAAGATGCTAATGGGAAGCTTCAAGAGAAAACAGATACCTTTATTTCTATTCAAATTGGGCAACTGTAGAGAAAAAAATAATTTTGAATTAGAAAATGGCTTCTTGACTTTCATCTGTATAGGAAAGTAATGTATGAAGAGCTGGTTTTAGGATCAGGACCCAAACCTTCATAGCTTCTAGGATTTCTGAGTCCCTTCATAGCTTCTAGGGTTTCTGAGTAATTTTCTGAATTTTGAGGCCTATAATGAAGCTGAGCAGAAAAAGTTGCAGGAACACTGACATCCACTCAACAAAAGAAATGAGTTGCTATTCAAACTTCTCCTGTCTTTCATCTGGTAATAATACTTATTCCTAAATATATTAATTTATATAAATAAAGCTATAGCCCTTTTATATTCTAGTGATCTGAAATATCTCAATTTAAACTTCAAACAGATTTGGTGGAGTGCCCTTGGAATGAACATCTTCATTAGTATTCTTTCAAGGAAGAAATTATGCCTTCAATCACAATAATAGGTGTGAATGAGATAATTCATGGGCCTTCCAATAAAAATGGTATGATGTTACTGAGGTACCCTGTGCTAAAGAAGAAAGCAGAGAGTTCTCCTGAAGTCTACTTCTGAAAATAGTTTTGTCTATTTTTAGAGAGAGTAAAAGCAAATGACTGGAACTAATTTGCTGCAATTTCTTCTTTGTGCTGCATACTTAAAAACATTTAGTACTCCATTTTCCTGGTTTGGACAGGTGTCTACTAAGGAAGGCAGGAGTTTCCCTCCCACCCCNTCGCAGTGAGATGAGTTCTCCCCACGGCCACTGCAGTCTCCGCTCTCTCCAAACGCCAGGAGAGCAATGCTTCCCATGCACTGGCACCCCAGTTCTTTTCCCAGCTCTACATCTCGCGATGTCTCCGCTCCCCCACCTTAGAAAGACACCACCAAGACAAAACGGGACAATTGGGCCCCTCCCTTGTGGCTAGCTAGGCCCTTTTGTTTCTCTTAAGTACCCAGTAATGTGCCTTAACATGGGGAAAAATTCCTTTGAGAGCAAAAGAAAAGAACACACACACACAAAAAGAAAACCTCCTAAAACCCCAACATCCATTTTGAAATCTTCTATTTTTATTCCAGTGTTTGTTGTCCTCATTTTTCATTCCATTTTCATTTTCATTCCAGTAAGGAATCAATATATAATGTTCTGAAAATTCAGAGAACAATAAATCTTGGTAGCTATCACACCACGTTTTCTCTTTCTATGAAATTCTGTATTTCAAAATTCTTTTATCTATTCAGAAAAGCTGCACTGAGGAACAATATTTGTTCTCAATTTGCGTGCCCCATGACTTTAAACAGACATTTACTGAGATAGGAAATACTCCAAAAGGAGCAGGAAGGTGTTTCCCTATCTGGTGGATAACTGAACATAGTCTTCTAAAGAACCCTGTGAGTTGTAGGGGATGAAATGCGTACGAAGAAAAGAAGAAAAAGAATCACAGAAGAGGGTGGAAATCTCCCTTGAAGAAGACAGTCTGCTGAGAGGAAGAGGCCCATATCAGTCTTTTAATGAAGGATTCAGGTGGTGGCCCTGTATTTCCTGCACCACGCAGTCCCTACAATCCCACAACCCCTAGCTGTTAGATAATAACCATGTCTAAAATGGTTAAAGGAGAAAATGCAAAACTTGATATGGAAAAAATATAGCTTTGGCAAAACCAAAGAGCTTCAGTGTCTTGAAAATTTAATTCTAGTTTATATTTTATTCAAAGTTGGACTTCGAATTAAAAAAAAAGAAAAATATATCATTCTTGTCTCTTTTTGACCAAACCTAGGATAAAGAAAAGAGCTTTTCACACAGGCCACTAAACTCTGGTCAGCTTTGGGCCTGCCATTCATCATTCTAAGGGAGTCTCAGTGGCTTTTTGGAAGACAGATAGGACAGAGAGTTGATAGAAACAGTGAATTACAAACGTGGAAGAGGAAAGTGGTCATTCCACTTGCATTAAGACATTCCCAATCACTTCTAAATAGAATACATAGCAGGTCACAGGAGTATAATGACAGCATGATACTGAATATGGTTTTGTGCTTTTTATTTTCTGAAGTCAATCACCTCACAGTCTAACTTTCTTTTTTTTTTTTTTTTTTTTTTTCCCCCAGACAGTTATTTGGATTTCAGAGGCAGATTACATTTATCATGTTGCACTCAGAGGATATTTATTACCACTGGTGTCTTTTACTTTACTCTTAGAATAATACAATGGCCATAAGTTGGATACTGCTATTGACATGAGTTATTTTTGTACAGATGTATTTGCTTAGTGGGTCAGTAATCAATTTTTTGTCATATCAGTCATACCTGCTACATTTTGCCTCTAAGGTTTTTGACAGATAGGGTAGAATTGCCTGAAACCAAAGTTCTATGGTTCTACTTATTTATTAGCCCCTAGAATTACTACTACTTCTGTGGAAAGTTTATCTGACTAGTCAATCATTTACCTTCATGATAAAATTAATTTTATTTTTAAACTCTAGCTTACTTGTTGAGGAACATATACGTAGAAGCTTTGTATGGAAGACACAATGATTGTAAAATTAGGCATATACCAAAAATTATGTAGTATCTTTTAAATATTTTTTTGGAAACTCTATATATTTGGTGAGCTAGTCAGTGAATGTATAGATAGGTATTTAAAGTTTATGGTTTTAGCAACTACTGTAAATTCCCTCTATAACCTGTCAATAGAAATAATAATATTCATTGGCCAGTTTCTTCTCTTGAAATTAGTTAACCAAAATACTTCCTGGAAATATCTGGTTTTTCATTGAAGAAACCTGGGTGACTATTTTAAATTATATACCTGCCTTTTAGACAGAACTGCAATGATGTAGTTAATCACTACCTTCATCTCAAAACATAGTCACAGAGAACTTGCAATAAATAATTATAGCTAGGCGTTCATGGTTGTCCTGCTTAGGACAATGATTTTGTCTTGATGTTTACAGGACAGGAGAAATGAAATTCAGTAACTGCCTAGCCTCTATTTGGTTATGTCTATAACTTTACATATACTTTCCGAATGAGTTTAGATAAGTCTTACAATTCATCTATTTTCTCATTATTTTCTGCAATTTTATGTGATGCTATTCATGTGAAGGCATGTAATGCTTATTTTCAAGCTATATCCATGCAATAAATCATATATCCAACATACAGATGAGAGTTAATTTGTATTTTTAATCTTCTGTGTAAATGCAATCTTCAAAAGCTATTTCTATCTTACTAATACTGTTATGAAAAAAATTTACTTAAATATATATTTTTAAGTAAATACTAGCTTCATAAGCCCTAGTATGAATAAATGTTCTCAATAAAAAAAATAATTCAGGGCATTATTTTTTATAGACTTATGCTAAATACTTGTACTACATAGTTCCTCACTTAGTTCTATTCAACAGAATTTAAATGACTATAAAGGTAATATTATTGTTTTATTATATTGCATTATTTCTCATGACAACCTATGAAATGATTCAGTTTCATGTGCCTATCAATGTCAAAACTCATTTGGTAAGTTTCTTGTTAATCTAGAGAAATACTGTTTGCTAGGCTCAGAACAACTTGAGAATTCAAATTCAAATAATTCTCGGGGAAATTAAGGTCGTCTAATGAATCTGAACAGGACCGTTTGCTCAGAAAGTGATTTCATGCCCCCTTCCTCTTTATTATGGAGCCAGAAGAACTTCTGTTTTTTGGTGATTGAAGCAAATGATCTTTAAAGCCTAACTGGCCCACAGATAGCTTTTTCTTATGAAGGGAGCTTTGTTCTGACAGTGGTTGGGAGTCCAGATTAGCAAATAAAAGAGCTGATAAGCATTAGTGGTTAATAAACAACTGTCTATACAGCTAAATTAAAAAAAAAAAAATAAAGCTTCATATAAACCTTAAAACAAATTTGGGCATGGTCAATTAAAGCAAATTCAATGTGGTCCAGTCCTGATCCCAGCAGAACTAACGCAAAGTCTCTTAACTTTCTGCTGTTATCAGTGTTTCACTCTGATCATTAGCAGTGGTTCAGGCCTAATTGTGATATTATTCTGTCTGCCTTTTACCCAGGCATATATTAAAATAAGACTTGGCATAGTCACATAAGATGAAGATAACAGTATTTGTCTTGTAGCTCTAGAAAAGAGTCAAGTGACAGGTACCCAGATGCAAACACACACCTGAATGAGCTGATACTTCCCAGATCCCGGAAATTAGAGCCATCTGCTCCTTTAATTTCTTAAAGCAACAAGTCATTCTTCATGCCAGACAGATCTTGACTTATGGAAAATTATTTAGATACCGGTGATACACACTGGTGTTTGGGTCCCAGAGAAGATAACCTCTTTGCTTTTGGCTTCTTTCAGCCTGGCTCCCCAGAGTATGACTCTCCTGACCTTGGAAAATAAGAATTAACAAAGACTGCAGCTATCAGAACCACAAATCTATCACATACTTACTGCTTCATTAGTATATGTTCTTAATATTTGATTCTCAGTTGTTAAAGACAGATTATATATTAATTGAATGCAATAAATACATGCTTATTTGAAGACCCAGGTTTTTGCTGGCGTCTCAGTTGCTAAGACCTTTTCTCCCCAGTTCCCTTGTATTGACAGTTTCAATCACTGTAATAACATTTCTTGAGCTACAGACTTACAATAGCTTTATTCCCAACTGTGCCCTTCATGAGGGAATATCCAGAAAAAAATCATAAATAGTCATCACAGTTGATAAGAATTAGGCTCTAGGAAGAGCTCTTCATCGTAGGAATAGTCTCCTAAGGATTCTTCATCAGAGAGGCAAAACTTGAATGAACACTGGATCTATAAACATATGTCCCATTAGAGATTTTTTGTGTGGCTTTTCTGTTGCAATTTTAATGATTCTTTTCTGCTCTGCAAAAAGTCATGATTCCCCTGCCTGCTATCAGAAAACAAATATCAGCTTTTGCACTTGTGGGCAGGCAGAAGCTTACAAAGACATTTTTGAAGTAAGAAATTGACTAAGATATTTTCACGTAGAGAAAACCATCTTAATTAGAATCTTCCCTTATATCTCAAGACAAGCATTTTCCAGAATAGTGATATATATATATTTGGAAGCAGTATGTGCTAGAATTTTGCAATCAATATCAGAGCTTATAATAGACATTGAAAGGCAATAGTGAATTTAAAGGCAAAAGTTTTACTTTTTTGTCTTTTTCAAGGTAGATAATATAAAATCTTTCCAATACATCACACTCAGCTTCCAAGAAAAAAATTATCTTTGTAGAAAATAATCCCAGCAGTTAATAGATATTTTTCTTGTGATTATATTGATTTTTTTCCCCAATTTTAGAGAATAGCAGGTTTTCTGAATCTGAATCTGATGTAGTGAGCAAATGGAAAGTGACCCTCTGGCAATAAAAACCACAGTTGATGGAGGACAGAAATAAGAATTTACTGGGCATAAGCAATGTGAGGATAACTTAAGCTTTGGGATGAGATATCCAGGTATTTTTTAACTGTTTTTTTAAATATGTGTTTACTTTATTTGCAGCATTCATTTTTCTTAGCAGACTTCCTGGTTTTATAAATATAACAAAGTTTTCCTCTGCTCTCAGACAGGAGACATTTTAATAATGGGTTAAAGAATGAGAATCTAAGGTATTTCACTGATAATAACAGCAATGTATAACATTAACAGCAAAGATAATTAATTAACAGCAAATAGATTAGTCACACAATATTGTCTAGGAATTTTAATGTCAAGCTGAGATTGCAGTTTTAGGAACTTCGATATGGTAGAGGGAGTTCAAGCGTACTAATGGCTATGGTATTCTGGTATGAGTTAAGTAAAAGTGTTAAAAAAAACTTGGTAAAAATTGGGTAATATATCTCTACTCACACTTTATCTCCTAAAGGATTTCCAAGGTTACTTCTAGATTCTTGTCCTAAAGGTAACTTTAGGAACTGGCATTCTGTGTAAACTTCATTTCACCAAAATTTATAATAATCTGTAGTATCTGTATTACTACTTTTTAGTATGCTGGCTGCCAGATTGAATTCAGCCTGTTAATGTAGCCCACATAATTTGCATATTCTGATTTCAAAAAGTCTCTGATGAGAATTTGTTTCTGATCACTGTCACATTAGGCAGTGAGTCTAACCTCAGAGTCCTGTACTTATGAAGTGTCCCTGGTTCTATAAGATGGTCAGCAACAGTATCCTACAGGTAGTCTCAAACGTGTTTCTGATGTCAAGTAACATGTGTGACCTGCTACTTTTCCCTCAAGATTATTTTGTATGCTTCTTTCCATAAGAGTATGTAACGAACACAAATACTTCGTTACTCAGTTTTGTCTTTCAAACATCAAAATCTCACTGCATAATGAATAATCTGGTGAACTGCGATTCAAAGGTGAGGAATAAGAACTACCAAAATCTTTCACTTAAAATCTTTCAGTAAATATACCCAAGGAATATGGATTTAGTCGCAATTTTTTTTACAATTTCGTGGCAACTTGACAAAATACTGCATATACTGGTTTCACACCTGCTACAGAATGATGATAGGCTCTCTTTCTTCATCCCCCTGCACTGTTCAGAGAGAGGAGAAGACAGTAAAGGAGTTGGAAATGAAGGATTAATGCTGAGCATAGGAAAACTGTTGTTGGAGAGAGAAGATGCTTTAGGTTTGGGGTTTGTTTTTTCATCAATTTAATATCATTTAATTGGCTTTATTCAGCTTAAATATGAATTTTTCCTTTCCATATCCTTGTGATGAAAACAGTTCACAAGAATTATACTGTGAGGTATGGAATCTCCATGAGTTTTGAAAACACACTGAGAATGGAAAGTCAATAGTATATACACCATTCTATATTAATACTACTGCTGGCCTTTTGTGACTTTAGCAAATAAATTGTGAGATTTTTCAGTTCTGTTTTCTTAGGTTTATAGGTAACATATTTTTACAAAACCTCTGTATGTGCTAGTGTTTCGAAATTTTTAAAGAGACATGAGTAAAGCTGACTTACTTTACTGCTGAGCAAAAACAAAAAACAGTGATTACTTTTTCAGATAATGTCTAGCTACTTATCCATGTCTGCACTTCCTAGGACTTGAGTTATACTTCTAGAAGAAGTCTGACACATTGAACAAACAAATATACATACATTTCTTCTCCCACTCTGTTGGCATATCAACCATAGTCTCAACTTTGAATATTTACACAATGTGGTACATAGTTTTCACCTTGTTTGAGTTTTTTAGCAATTGTTCCTTTCTGCTGTTTTTCTTCATGCTTGAGAGGCATCAATTATTTGTATTATGGGATAAGAATTTGTACATCTGCATAATGAGGTGCTCAGCTGCCTCCCTGTGCGCCTTCCAGAGCTTTCAGAGCTTAACATACATAATAAAAACAAAAAAACAAAAAAACCCCAACAGTTCAGTCACTTGTGCAGCAGTTTGCCTCCCCCTTTTCTCTCAAGTAATCCTTATGTAAATTGTGAATTACTCACCCCAACACCATTTACTATGCTCACACAAGTGCATGAACACAAATTCCCCAAATGTAAATTTGCAAAGCTCTGGTAAGGCACAGATTGATAGAAGTGCAGTCAGTAATAAAAGAATTTTTGTTATCTCATTTTCTTATTCTCTCTCACAATGTCATTGGGCAACTGTTGTATTTCATAGCACACACAAATTGAGAGGTTTTTGTGTATTGTTCTGTATTTCCCTTGTTTGCTCTGATATATAGTTCTGTGGAAAAAAAAAATGTTGAAGGGTGTGCTGAGACCAAAGGTAATACAGACAAATTTCAGATAAAGAACTGTAAATATTGTTGATGGAAATGTCAAATAATTAATAGATTTTTAGAGTGTATGGAGTTAAGAAGGTATATGGATAAATTTCAGGAAAAGGAATCTTTCAACCATTAATGACTCTCATAGGCTACTCACTCTTTTGAATAATAGACAATTTTTTTTGGCTTTTTCTTTTTTCTCTCAAGTTATGTAAGGTGGATATACCATACAAAACACTAGAGATGAAAAATATAGTCATAACTGGGTGCTTAGCATAGAAACTTTAAAAATCCTAGTTCAGCTAATCTGGAAAAAGTCTATGAATGACAGGTCTTTATAAAAAAAAATCATATCCACTTTAGACAAGGCAAGAGAAGTTACAAAGCTGACCTCATCTGAGTTATGGAGAAAACCTGTGGTAAGAGTAGTTATCCACATGGCAGTTAGAGAGACGGTTGCAGAATTTGTGTACCAAACTTCTGGATGAACTAAATAATTCGATAAATGCTATCTGATTGTAGGAAAAAATAAACCAAAAAACAGTAAGTACTTTGCAAAGACATGCAGGTCTCAAGTAATTTAATTTCTACTGCATCACAGCTGTTTGCTTTGAGTCAAAAAAATGTAATGAAATTTTTCAGTTAAATGACAAAACTCCCTGAAATTCCATAACAGTATCAGAATAAGAAATATTATTCTGTACACTGAAAAGCGTGGACCTGTATTCCTGTAACACAACAAATACCAAAATACTCAGTTCTTCATCAGGACCATTAATAGAGAATGAACTACTGAGGCCTACCCCAAACCAGCACAAAGTCTCTGTGATTCTTGAAAGAAGTCATAGCCATCTCTTATTTTACAAGATACTCCCAGATGCTAATAAGAAAAATTTTATCTCTAAAAGTAGTCTACTGTGAATAATTAGTTATTGAAATGTGTAGTGGTCTTTTTCTGCTTTCCAGTGTATCACAATTAATAGTCTTGTCTTCTCCAGAATTACCCCTATATAAATAAACTGTACTGTTCTTGCTTTGTACAGTACTTTTGTCTTAGAACTTCGTGTTATATATGTACACACATGTAAAAGTCTGCTGCAGAATTTTCTGCTGAGATATGATTATCTAGAATAATGAGACTTGCCACCAACTGGAATATACTGCTGCAAAGCAGATCTTAAATGTGCTCTGGATTACTTAATTAAAAGTAAGAAATCTCTTAGTCTCTGAATTACAGCGGTCACAGTGTATCACTCTTAATGTTCTCATCCTGATTAGTATTTAATGACTTATACCAAGTGACAAAGGTTCAGTGGGACACAATGCCCTTTCCTGCCCTTTTCATACAAGAAAATTTATAGGGCTCCCTTTTCAATCTAATTGTACATTACCTCTTCAGGACTCTAACCTACCCCTCTGGGCCCTAATCTGATCAAAATAGAGAATCAGAGAAATGTTAAAAGAGGTACAATAAATGCCTGAAATAACAGATCTCTGTTAGAGCATATTCCAATAAAAGGAATAAATGTAACCAAAACCAATGCCAGTTGGTACCAATGTGGACCAATTGCTTCAGTATTAAGTGACAAATTAATTAGAGGGGAAAAAATGTTTTTTTTTTTCTTCAAATGAAAGAATATTCTGCTCCAGAGTTAGTTTTTAGAAATGTATAAGATCAACTTCCTTTTAAACAATTACCAACTCAAAGAATGATGAATTGCAGCAGCGTTGTGGGTGTTTAATCATTGTCCCCAAGAAATTACTAACAGTGCACAATGCAAAAGGGAATCCAGTATTATTGAAATGTATATCTGAAACATGACTCTTACACAAATTTTCATGAAGACGGTTTACTTTTCCCCATATATTATTCATAGTTTTTACCTGTGGCTTTAAAAAGAAAGCAACAGAGAAACAGGTAATTTTAACGCTGCTTAGAGCTTGCTCCCAGCTATGCCGCTAAATTAGACAGTCATCTGCATTCCAAGTAAATGAAGTAGTCCTGTTTTGCCCGAGGTGCCTGGATAATGATCACACAATGAACGATTATGGAATTATTGGATAGAGGAAAAAAAGTAAATTTCATCTCTGTGCTACACATGTACATCAAATGTCTGCTTATCACTGGTATTAAAAAAAATTGCTTCTTACTGAAAGGGCATGAAATACTGGGATGTAGGAGAGCAAGGAATTGTATGTAGCCATGACTTATTTTTTCAAAACAGTTTTAACTTTTTGACAGTAAACTTTAAAAAATAGAATCATAGAATCATAGAAGCATAGAATCATAGAATCAAAGAATGATTTGTGTTGGAAGAGATCTTAAAGATCATCTAGTTTTAAATCCCCCCACCATCCCCCCACCCTTTCCACTAGACCAGGTTGTTCATGGCCCTGTCCAACCTCGCCTTGAACACTTCAGGGATGGGGCACCCACAACTTCATTGTTCCACTACCTCGCCTACTTTACAGTAAAGCGTTTCTTCCTAATATCTAATCTAAACCTAGTCTCAGTTTAAAGTCATTCCCCCTTGTCATATCACTACATACCTGTTGCAGTACCCCAGCTTGGGGGCAAGCTGGGGGACAGCTGGAATCATTTAGAGGGTGCTCTTTTCATAACTTAAGTTGTTCCTTTGAGTTCTGTGTTAGCCCACTTCATAGTTACAGGTTGTATTTCTGTACCCCTGTTACTGTGGCTACCCCTTCCCTTGAGCTGTGTTCCCCCTCTAAGTTGGCCAAACCCCTTCTCCCGCCTCCCAGGCGGAGACTCCCTTTCCCTCTCCACCCATCCCCCGCCCCTTGGGTGGGGAATCCCTGTCAATCCCTCCATGGCACACCCTTTCCTCTGGAAAGTTCTCCCTCACTCCGTGTGCCATTGGACTGTACCCCTTAATCCCTCCCCTGGGATCACCCGGTTGGTCATTACCCTGTCAATCTCCCTTGAATCCACCCCTTTACTCCCTTCTCATTGGCTCCTGAGCTAGCCCTCCCCCTGGGTAAGAATGCCTGAGGCCGCTGACATCCCAGTCTTTGTTACTGAACCCTTCAAGAGAGTAAAGCTCCTGGAGCTCATACAAAGACCCCTCTCTCAGTTCTTTGCCCCTGGGAGACACTTTGCATCATCGGGTGGCAGCTTGCTGCTTAAGAGGACACTGCAAAGTCCACTGTGCTGCAACAGGCCACCAGGGTGCCTGCAGTCGGACACGGTGGGCCTTGGGCAGCCACACTGCGGCGCCTACTACACATACCCCTGTAAAAAGTCTCAATCCAGCCTTCTTATAGGCCCCTTTCAGATGCTGAAAGGCACCCCGGAGCCTTCTCTTCTCCAGGCTGAAAAACCACAACTCCGACTTTCTCAGCCTTTCCTCATTAGGAGAGATGTTCCAAGACAGTGATCAACTTGATGGCCTCCTCTGGACGGCTCCAACAGATCCGTGTTCTTGTGCTGAGGACCCCAGAGCGGGATGCAGCACTGCAGGTGGGGTCTCAGAATCCCCTCCCTGTCCCTGCTGCCCACGCTGCTTTGGATGCAGCCCAGGACCTGTTTGGCTCTCTGGGTTGCAAATGCACGTTGCTGGGTCGTGTTCAGCCTCGCATTCACCAGCATCTCCAAGTCCTTCTCAGCAGAAAGAAATTATTACACTGGAAATTGTAATTTAAATCATCCTAACCCAAGTTGTGACCCCAAGAAAGGTCACAACTATGACCCTTCTGAAATTCTCAGGCCCTCCATGCCTCCACAGCTACTGACACAGGAATAAATTATATTTTGAAAGGCAGTACTTGTCTTTCCAAACTTTGCAGACAGAAGGAAGATACTTTGTAGGGCAGAAAGAACAACAGAATTATGTTTGTACATAAATTTTCTGAATTCTTTCCAGCAATATTAAAAGCAGCATTATTTCAATTTCTGTTGTTCTTTTTAGTCTTGGCCTGCTTTTACAAAAAAATATAAGACGAAGGATCCATAAGGAGAACTTCTCTGCATGACTTTTTGCAAATACTGCAAAATGACCCAGTTGTTCCTACTTAAGACTTGAACTGAAAGATGCAGTTGGTAAGTCTTTTAATGAAGCATGAACTTAGGCAGATTAATTGTCTCTCATTAAGAGACAGAAAACACGGTCCATGTGATCTTCTTACCAACAAAGTTTATCACCGGAGAGCAAAGTCTCAATCTGTTTCTCAGTATTTGCCTGGATCTCTGAAGGTTTAACCTATGATACATGAAGTAATGTATCCAATAAAATCAGCATCAACACGTCTGTTTGATTTCAGTGAGAAAAGAGACTTCAGTCCTGGTCTAATGCTTGGGCTATATGGTTCTCCAGCTTCTCTGTAGGGTTTTAGCTGGAAGTTATTGGCAATTCAGAATCTTTGGTAGCTTCCAAAGCATGTGACACTAAATGCTGTAAAATCATTATCTATTTGAAACTTTACTTAATTAATTTTGAAAAAATACATTTATCTATATTTTTTGCATGGCTAAAATTCATTTCACTTATATTGTCTCTATTTTTATACCTAACAAAATGTAATCTGATGCCATGTCTAATTTTTTAAGTGTGCATAAAAATGAATGATAGACTTTTCAGATATGGTATCTGCAATAGGAAGACTTTTATAAAATTCAGAGAAAATAAATTTCTTTGAAATAAACAATGATTTTTTAAAATTTTTCTCATTTTATACATTCATTTTCAAGCCATAGAAATATATAGGTGATCTGTTATATTTTTTTATTCTGAAATGTACATCTAGCTGCTAATTTCACTGGCAAAAATTACCTCCTCCATGCAACAGAATTGTAAGTAAAACATAACAAACGGAAAGATTTTAAGCAAAGTTTGATGCAGTTAGAGATATAAACATTGCCTGAATCATATAGGCTTGAGGTGTACATCCAAAAGGGAAAAAAGCATAATTAATTACAAGTGGTATTTCATTTGTTGCCTGAAATTAAAACCTGAATGAGATCCAAAGCATTTGGCTGAACATTCAGTACTTGGCTTCAGCCACATTATAGCAAAATATAGTTTCCAGATCCATGGAAGGGTGAGATACCTCCTGATAACTTATGTTCAGAGCAATGGTGTATCATTACTAGACTGGCAGAAAAAGATGTCTCTGTATTCAACACATATGTTTGAGTAACTGTGCATGACCTTGTTTTGGGATCCAGAGCACAGAGGTTTATTTCTCTTGAAGACAAACATCTTCCTTAAAGTTACAGAAGAGGGACTTCTACCTACATAACAGTGTGTTGACTTGGGTGCTCTGCTGGGAGTTGTAGTTTCTTATAAGTGTCCTCTGGGCATCTTTTTAAAAAAAAAAAAGTTGAAAAATACATAATGGCATTTTAAAACCTATACTCAGTGTTCCAAGCACAACTCTCTTCACCTCTTTTTCTATTTCTCTTTCTTTCTTTCTTTTGTTCTTTTGTTCTTTCGTTCTTTTCTCTTTTTTTTCTTTCTCTTTGCCTCTTTTACTATTAAAGAAAATATATCACGTATTTTGGCACCAACATCTAACCCCGCTTTCTTTTAATCATGTTTTTTTTGGTATATTTTGATCTTTTCTGGGTCCAATCTCTTATTCACAGAGGCTTAGTTTCCTTTGCTCTTCTGTGTTTAAACTGGTTCGTAACACTACTGAGTTGCCAGGACTAAATTTCCAGAGCACTGGAATCTAAATGATATTTTAATATTTATTAGAAGCTGCAGAAGTACTTCAGAAATCCAACCAGTCTCTATAAATACAAAATTATACAAATTATGGAGAGTTTTGAACATACTGGATATGTGACATTAATTTTACCGATCTGAAAATGTACCAAGAATTCATTCTTTATGTTTCTGTTGGAACATAACTACAGTTTCCACTGATACACAGATAGCTTCTTTATCTTTTCGCTGAAATATCTCCTAGTTGTATCATCTTTGATGTGCCTAGCTATCACGAGAAACCATTGTGAAAATGCCACTGAAAAATTACCACATCAAAAAGAGTATCTGCCAGTGTCAAGAAGCATCTCAGACCCCATCACTCTGTCTTACTGTAACAGTAGTTGTGTCACCATATAAGGTAATAAGCAACATTAGAGAAAGCATGTTTGGCAAAACAAAATGTCATCTCTGCTGAAGAGTGCTTACAACACAATTAAGTAGCAAATACAACACTTCACTGAAATGGAAAAGGGGAAATGGAAACTGCAAGGAGCATATCAGTCTTTTAATACCAGTGTTTTTATGTGGTTGATCAGGTGCTGAGGCAAACAAGATGACAGCTATCTAAAGGCTGCGGGGAAGGAGAGGCCACAGTAAGGGAAAGCACTCCTCCCAAAAACTGGCTAGAAATTTTTTTAATCATAGAACCCATTGACTCTTGCTCATTGACAGAGTGCTTGCAGGTAATTCGGGAAACAAGGGGCTACGGTGTATAAACGATGATACAGTCTCTGTTAGTAATGCAGGGTCTACTAATAAAATTACAGCATTACAGTTCCTCAGTAATAGTGAGCTGTACCAGACAGATTCAAAAACTAAATGATTGCCATATTTTAGAAGAGTCAAGTATTAGGTAGAAGAGGACCTAGAAACTGGAAAGACAGACCAGTAGAAATATGGGGATATTTCTCAATCCTAAGCAAGTTTTTTAATACTTGACTTTTGAACACATTGTTTCTTATATTTTGAATTTTTGGGTTTGTTTTTGGTATGATAGAAAACAACTTTAACTCGTGTGTTTTATCTCTTGCTTTAAATCTTACAAGGTACATGTTGAAATGCCTACCTAAGTGCTTATTTGGAATCAGTGAGCATTCTAGGAAGGAAAAAAATCCAATCAACCTCTGCACCAAAAGGAAAGAACAGAGTCAGAGTCACAGCAGTGGACTTTATGGAAGGCTCGTTACCAAGAATGTTCTTCAGTGTATTTTTGCACCCCTGACCTATCTTGCAAAGGAAAGATGACTTGTGGTGCTTGGTTGCCATCTGGGTTAAACCCAAGTTATTAAACAACAGCTTGCACAAGTTTGACCTTTCTTTTCAAAAAGGCTGGCTGGCTGCAGAGCTAAGAGCTATGATGGATCTGTAGCATGGAAAACATTAGGTCATTAAAACTCAGTAGAACTCTAAATATTTTAAGTAGGGTATAGCATCTGTTAATCTTTTAGTGACAAATGGTGTAGACATACCTTCTTTTAAATTTATTGCTATTTTTATTTTAATTATAGTCTTTGCAAGGGGCAGGTGGGATATACTTTCAGGTTGATGTTAAGGAAGTGCAATTCTACTTAAATCAGTATTTACTTAAGGTCTGAATTTGGCCTTCTTTGAATAATACATGAAGGAAAATGTTTATCCATACCATCCTAATTTCTTTTCTCCCAGGAAATTTTGATATAGAGCAGTTTATTTTCTCTATGAAATGTAGATTAATGTTTTCCTTATTTAGTCAGTACTTCCAATTAAGATCTGAAAATAACGGTTCTGTAGACATAGAGAGCTAGTTAGCAGTTGAGTCTCCAGTATCTCACCAAATTTTTAACATAAAATGCTAGCTGAGGGCATTTCTAATCTATTTGAACTTGTTTTAGTGTTGCCTGTTAATTTGCCCCTTCTCATTATTTACACACATGCACAAAATGATCTACCACTCATTTCCTTTATCCAGAAAAAGATAAAGAAGTTCTTTCAGCATAGTGAAGGGAAAGATTTAAGGCAAATGCACTTTGAAAAAATGGTTTTTCAACTCCCATCGGCAAAGCAGTATATCAATTAAAATGTATTACTCCAAGTTTTGTTATTGCCTCAACCTTTGTTACAGCACCTTTAAACAACACATTTGCAAAACGCATACTAGGATGACTGAATGGAAAAAAGAAAACAATGAATATTATTTTTCTTTAGGAATTAAATTATTTATTGATAAATGTGTTAATAGTTAAGTTTTTAATAATAAGACAACTATATGAAAATGGGGTCATACTTTGTTCTCGTAATTTAATGATGAAAATAAGAAACCCTTTATAAATATTGATCGCACATACTGATGTGCATACTAAAATTGATTGTGGGCTTTATTAGAATAACTTGTGTCCCAGGAAGAACTTAATTCATGCATCAAAAAATTTTTCTTCTGACCATTTTCTAAATAGTTTTTTAATTTGCTTTTTTAAAGTTTTTGCTCATTTGAGACATATCACTTCAACAGCAGAATATAAATCAGGAGGCTGCAAAATGAGACAAAACATTCCTTCTAAGAGATATAACAGTGTTAAGTTGGAATAAAAAAAGTGGGTTTATAGTTTTGTAGAATACAAGTAACTATTGCCAGTTGGAACTTCAGAACCTTTTTTTTTGGACTTCTTGGGATATGCTTTATTTCAGGAGGAAGAAATCAGCTCAAACATTAGCTACAGAAAGAGATGACTGTTTAGTTGAGGGTGCTAATGAGAATAAAAATAAAACAAAATACAAACATAAAATGAATTTTGCACCTCTGGTTAATTTCTTTAGGAAGGGAATAGCAATCTGAAAAGCTTTTTCATCTTAACTGTGAAATACAGTCAGTTTGTCAAAACATAAAGATAAGATATTGAAGTTTGACTCCAAGGTATCAGTGAAGGCATTATTTTACTCTGAACTGAAAATTTTAAAGTCTTAATTAGAGAGCTGTAGAGTAGGTGTGATATGCTGAATTAATTGATGAATTGCTTGTTTGATTAAATTATGATTAAACAGATTTATTTTTATTTCATAATCCACAAATGATAAATTACTCTAAAACTAGTTCTGTAATTAAGTTACACATACAGTAAACGAAGAGATTAATGTTTAATTAACTAAGGTCTTAACTATAGCACTTTAGGCTCTATTCATTAAAGAAAAGCTACAGTGACTATGCTGGCCCAACCATTATTTTCATTGAACTTTAGTAAAATAAAATAATTGTGTATGAAGAATTAGGCTCATTAGTGAAATGGCTGCAGGGCTACCTTTTTTTTTCAAAGAAGAGGCTTGTGGGTATATATTCTTACTTGTTGTAAATTATACCTGTATCTGTATTCATGAACACTTACTGATTTCCATCACACAAGATTCTGATGCCAAGCACATTAAATAGCTGCTGGGTCATATTAGTCTTGGCCATGGCTCCACCACTGCATTATGATTTTATTGCATTTATCTCTAATTGAGTAAACCTAAAAAAAGGTCAGGTTTGAGATTGTGAAATGTGGTTTCATAAAATTTCAAAAAAAAATTAAGATAAGATGTAAAAATTCCGTCAAACGTTTTTGAATCCTCTCCCTTCTTAGTCAGAGATAAGGGTGTAGACAGAAGTCAGTGCATCATGCAGATAAATACCTGACTTTTTGGCTGGTACTACTATCACCAGGGCTTTTGTTTCCACAGTCGTAAGTTCTTTCCACCAATACAGCCTTCTGGGGAGAGATGGGATCCACGTGCCTAGAAGAAGCAGGAGAAACTTTGCTAGCAGATTGGCTGAAAATGAATTGTAGTTTAAATCAATTAATTTGGGATCTAGAATCCAAAGCTGTGAATTTGCATATTCATTAAAAAAAAAAAAGAGTTGTACTGATGATCCCTCTGGATCTGGAAACAAATATTGACCCTATTGGTCTAAAGAAAGGAATCCAGCAGTAAAAAATATTAGACAGGTAACCACCTGGAAAAAGCTGCAGTACTTTTTTGTTTGAAATACACAGAATGAATTTAAAATTGTTTTTGTTGACTTTCTGTGGGTTTATTCCTCACAAACTTAAGTATATGGTTTTATTATTAGATTTAAAAAGTATAAAGTATAGTTTCAAAAAACAGGTAGGTATTTCTATTAAATTGTTTTAATTCATTTTTCCTGTGTAGTAAGCCCCAGAAAAGTTCAACATCTAGCTTTTCAGCACTGCAGCATTTTCGTGCTTCTAAGGTATTGTCATAGCTGCAGAATACAGGGTTTGAATTTAACACTAACTGTGAATCTTACAATAAGATCATGTTTTAACAAGCCCTTATTTCTATTGTCACTGGAAATAACAGCACAGTCACAACCAAGCAAAATCATGTATGCACTGAGATCTCAGGGCAAGTTTAAAATTATCT
>VYZQ01029579.1:0-16106 GCA_013400655.1 Mystacornis crossleyi
ACAAACTCCAGGCACACTACAGATCCTGTCCAGCAGTCATACACAGCAGGCTCAGGACAGAGAGACACTTCCTCAGCAAAGAACCCTTTGATGCCACTAAAATGTGTATTCTCTACTCAACATAGTTTTGATCATCTGAATGGTTCTTCCATCACAAAATACCAATTAATTCAAAATTCATCCCATAAACTTGGCAACAGGATCCAGCACGTGCCTTCCCACCACGCTGTTCTGCTATACACTGTTAAAAACCAAGTTTCTGCTTTACAGCCTCCAACATTCTTGTAATACTACCACACAGATCTCTGGGAACCTGCAACTTCTTGGTTGTCAGGACAACTGACTGACAAGCAAAAAGTGCACCAAAATGCTTTTTTCTTCATGTATTTGGTGCAAAGTTCTGCATTTCTAGATTTTTTGTCCTGTCTTGAAGTAACACTCCCCTTGCTGTCGTGACTCAGAAGTGTGTACAGGTCAGACATTCTACACACAGCTCTGAACTTAAAAATTAATGCTGGATATTTTATTCCCTTAAACAGCAAATTATTTCCTCAATCATATTGATTTATAAACAATTGGGAAACACGTTTCTATGTCATAAAATACAAAGGCTTTAGTAATTTTTTAAACACCTTTCTCATGCTGCAGTCATGTTTTCTGTGCTGCAGAATCAACTGATGATGAATTAGCAGTGCTAATGGTCCAAAAGAAACACACTTACAGATTAACAGTTTCACCTGTTTCTTGCTCAGATAGAACTGTGAATATTCTCACCGTGAAGGAAGCAAATTCACAGGCAAAGCAAGTCACTGAGAAAAGCAGAGCCTGTGTTTGCTTCTCAGCCAAACACGTGTGAAGCCAAATATTGCACTGTACAACACTCGCTCCAATTCCTGATGGGAGGAGCTGATGCAGAACACGGATCCGTGCAGGGAATGCATCAAACCCTGCACACAACACAGCATTCACCAAAGCTTGGGAAGAGACCAATGAAGTGCTGCAGTCCATATTTTCACAATCTTTCTTGTTTTCCTCTTAAATTATATCTTCTTCAAATCTGGCCATTATAAAGCTAAATTTATTTCACGCTCAAAACAACTTTACACCTTCAACAGGTAATATCTACCACAAAAAAGCAAAGAGCAGCTTAGTCCAGGGCAGACTCTTGGTAAGCACAGCACAGCTTCCACCTACACAACTGTTCTTCCACCCCGCTGCTTTTATTTACTTTTCCTTTGACTCTCTCAACTATTCTGTTTTATTACTTGTATGCACACCACAAAAAAAAACTCACTGCAAGAAAGCCAAAAATTCACAGAGAAGCACCTTCCTACAGAGTAAATAGCAGGAGAAAGCACCTTGAGGTGAGCTGACAGCTCCCCCAGCACACCACAGCAATAACCAACTCTGCAGTTTCCACTCTTAGCCTGATCTTTCGTCACCTTTTTTGTTTGTTGGCTCTAACATAACAATCCAAACACAGAACATCAAGCTGTACCAAAGGAAACCAAAGGGAAATATTTATGAGACAAGGAAAGCTTTGGTTTTTAATCACACGACAAACCATAGCACAGTACAGTGAAAAACCACAGGATTTACTTATTCCGATGTCCTTCCCTTACCTTGACGTGACTGAAATCACCAACTTTGCTGCTTTCTTGGGGATTAAGAGGTTTAGTCTCCACTCTTGGTTTGACAACCTGCCGGAAAGGACTGGAGAGTGGGAGTCCACTGACACTGATTCCATCTGGAAAACAGAATAAACAGAATCACTTTTGCTTATCTAATGCTATGCTTTGTTCCAATTAATTTATATCTGTATTATCAAAGGGAGAGAAAAGACACAAAAAGTAAAACCTTTTATACAAAAAGACAAAACAAAAGACAAAGATTATTTGGCTGTTTCTCCCAGGACACCAAAAATAATGGAACGTGAACACACCAAAAACTCGGTGAAGATCACAGGGAAAGACAGCAACTGCATTTGAAATATCACAACAGAAATGTCAGAGTTAGTAATGTAAAATTAATTTTAACATTTACAGTATTAAAGTAAAGATAAAAGTTTGTGGATTTCCATGACAGGGACCCTATCAGCTCCTTAGGATCTTTAAATTAATTTCTGGTAGGAGGATTTATTTTTCAAGCATATATAGTGGAAAATGACAGAAAATAGAGATGTCACATTTTGTACAGCTACTGATATCAAAATAAATAAAATAGTTCTCATTTATAAAGGAGGCAGAATGAAAACTTAAGGTTTCCATTGTACAAGTCAACAAAAAAGCTCAAGAAATACCCTGAGAGGAATCCCCATTCTGGTGTTTAGTCCCAGTCTGGGTACTGGCACATAGGATGGCAGTAAGATACAACACAACAACTCAGAAGTGTCTGTTATGGCCAACAAGGTGTAACTTGGAGGTAAATAAATGCACTGCAGCATATTGGGGGTTCTCAGCCCAACAAAGGCTACGCTCTCAGCACAAACTTAAAATGTGTGAAAATTACTGCTGAATCAAAAAAGAAGAACAAGAAAATCAAAATAATTAGGGTTAACATACAGTAAAACTATATTCACCATTTTTTATTACTTAGATTTACATCCAAAGAAGAGCAGGCCTCTGTTCCTTGATGCTGTGCAGAGCAACTGCAATCCACAAACACCAATTAAATAGAAGCAAAATCTCATGTACAGCAGCAGACACACACAACTGAACACATGGGAAACACCAAATTGTTACACAAAACCCAAACATACTTCCTAAATTGCTCCTATGAAATCTGGACATGTTGAGGATATGTTCCTCAAAAGAGGAAACCATAAGAACAAGATGGAACATGAAAGGGGTTTTGCTTCATTAACTTCACAGGTATCCAAATGAGAAAACAAAGGGAGTATTCCCATATTCCCTTACTTGCAATTTCCTTCACTAACTAGTTCTAGAATGCACCTTAGCACTGAATAAATATCCTGTTGTATCAGTTCCTGGGGGAGAGCAGGACAGGCAGGTGAGAGCACCCTGCTGTGCAATGCAGCAGACCATGAATGAGACAAAATACAGCAATAAACACAGAACTACATTCGATCACAGGCTTTGAAAGCCCCTCTTTCAAAATGAAAATTACAAGTTTTAATTGAGGAAAAATATTCTTCTCCAACTGATGAATGATTTTCACTAGTTCTATATTTAGAACAAAAACTGACACTGACTGGTGCATAAAATTGCAAATTAAAACGTGAAAAGAACCAAGTATGAAAATCTGCATGGCATTAGTCAGATTTTCCATGTTTTATATGGCATGAGCTTTCTTTTCTTTGAGAGAGGAATAGATAATACCTAAAACATCATCACAGACACACAACTAATGCCCTTCTTAATTATTTTATCCTTTAAAACCCCTTTTATTTTTATTTTCTTTGGGGGGAAAAGACAATCGTTTAAACATTTTCTCTGGGAAGAAGAAATTTTTCAGTCTCTAAGTTGTATCTGAAAATGGAGGTTTTCTAGCAAAGAAGACATCAGGACGAAAAGGAAGTCCAGAGTAACTTGGTAGTGGTTGAACTTTCTGTCTCAAGTCTGGCACTCTCACAGAGCCAGTGCCAGGCACTTTGTTATGCTGCAAATGACTCAGCCCTTCACAGCCTGGACTGCTCAAGGCAACTTCTCTGCCAGAGGACAAAAAAAATCATGTTCTGCTGCAAACAATTTATTTTTTAAATTATTTTGGTTTTTCTGTTCTTTGACCAGGCAGCAAAGGTGGAAAGACCTTGCCCAGCTCCTCTGCAATACATTAAATAGTCAGAATGGGGGAAATCCTGTTAAAAACCCTGGTAGGCTGCAGAACTTAATGATGGCAGGAGAAAACAGTGAGCATCAATGAAGCAATTCTCCAGAAGTTTTACATTATTGATACTTATATTTTTTGAGATTTCCTACGTTTTCTCTAATGAAGGTTAGAGAGACAAAGATGCTAAATACTCCACAGTTTTCTTTTGTCAATCCCTACTGTCAAACAGCCTGAGCAGCCTTGTACTATAAAAAGAATAATTGTCTTTCTACCTTGTCCAGAAACTTTCCTAATTTCAACAATCCACATTCAATATTTCCATGGTAACAGCATATGACCAACACTTTTTCCATGGTAACTGAGAAAACACAGCTTGCCTTTCCAACATCCCAGTCACTGCTGTCACAACAGAGCAAAATCTCTTACCAGCATTTCCTCTCTCCTCTCAAATGTTAGGTAAATTGTCAATTTAACTTCATTAGCCACTTTCCCAGCACTCAGAAGAATCCCACACCATTTCTTATTTGAATGAGGGAAAGTGTATTCAGGGAGTTAAACCTGTAGATTTACAGCATGGTAACTGAGCACTGAAGGAAGAGGTGGCATGGGACAGCTCCTGTCCTGTGTGACACTGTGCTGTGCAAGGATCATTGGCCTGATCCAGGTGACAAAAATGGATACACTTTTCAATAGGTGTATCACAGCTATGGAGGTCTCAAATTCCACAGCAAGGAAACATTTAAAAACTACTCCACTGACAGCAGGACATCACAGAGGTTTGATTCTGAGGCAAATTGATGTCACGCGAGATGGCAACAGTGGAAGATTTTAGGCTGAAGTTCTGCTTCTTTCCAGGAGAATTTCACAGAATCCAATAGCAGTGCACACCTGCTTCCTACAGCTTCCTGAACAGCAGCACAGGGACCCCGAGAGGGGCAGGAGGAGGAGGAATCACAGAATCACTTCGGTTGGAAAAGGCCTCAGAGATCATTGAGTCCAACCTATGACTGAACACCACCACATCAACCAGACCAGAGCGCTGAGTGCCACGTCCAGTCTTTCCTGAAACACCTCCAGGGGTGGTGACTCCACCACCACCCTGGGCAGCCCATTCCAGGGAGGGCAGGAGGGACTGCAGGTGCAGAGCAGGGATCCCCCCGCAGCCCAGGGATGTTTCCCAGGGGGATTCTGCCCCTCTGCTCTGCTCTGGTGAGATCCCACCTGGAGAGCTGCATCCAGCTCTGGGGCTCCCAACATCAGAAGGATGCGGAGCTGCTGGACCAAGTCCAGAGGAAGCATCAAATATGATCCAAGGCCTGGGACACCTCTGCTCTGGTGACAGGCTGGGAGAGCTGGGGCTGTGCAGCCTGGAGAAGAGAAGGCTCCGGAGAAAACTCAGAGCCCGTTGCAGTGCCTAAAAGGGGTCCAAGAGAGCTGGAGAGGGACGTTTTGCAAGGCCAGGGAGTGACAGGAGAAGGAGATTGAATTAACAATCAAACTGACCGGGAGAAATTCTCTACCCAGAGGGTGGTGAGGCCCTGGCACAGGTTGCCCAGAGAATTTGTGGATGCCCCATCCCTGGAAATGTTCAAGGCCAGGTTGGACAGGGCTTGGAGCAACCTGAGCTAGTGGAAGGTGTCCCTGCCCATGACAGGGGTTGGAATGAGATGAACTTTAAGGTCCCTTCCAATTCCAAACCATTCTATGATGCTGTGTTGTAGAATCCTAGAATTTTTGGAAAGTACACAGCTTGATCATAACATATGAAAACTAAATGCCACCTCAACCCATTTGTTTATTTTGTCAATCCTTCTCTGATTGAAATTTCAAAACAAAAACCTCTTGGTAGGCAACATCTCATAAGAACACTGTAACAGCTTTAAAGTACTTTAAACATGCGGAAAAATAGAAAAAAAAAACAACTCAAGACAGGAGACAGACTCTGCTTGCTGAACCTGAATGCCTTATTTTTTTTTTCCCCCTGGAAAAAACCAAATGTGTTCTCATGAAGTGTGCAGAATTCTAGAAACTTGCTGTCTGCAGGAACAAAGAGTAGAATAACACCAGAATACAGAGTTTGAGGCAATGTAATCCACTTCAGCCTTCACACTTCAGGTGGGCACTGAGATGCAGCTCCTTCCCTCTCTCAAGAACGTGCTCAGGACTGTCACAGGAGGGACCCAAGGTAGCAGCACTCCAGGCAAAGTTCCTGGGAATGCAGCAGGTCCCTGGCTCCCAGGAGCAGGGCACAGATGACACATATCAGACTTGAGCACTTCTGTGAAAATCTGCTACCTTTCAAGACAATAATTAACAATAACAAATGCAGTGTAAGTAAGGATTTATGTCCTGAGGTTGCTGAACTGAACTACAATTGGAAGATAAATTTACAATAAGGGCGAATGCAATGGAAGAGAACAAATGAAGTATAAAGAAATTCATAATAAACATTTGAGATTATTTATGCAGATTACATTAGATGCTAAAATGATATTCTCAGCAAAGGAACAGCATAACAGGATGGCAGGTTTATCAGCCTGTATGTGCCAATAATCAATTTATTGTTATTTGCCTCATGTCTGTCTTAGCTGTTTACATTGTAAAGATTTGGGGTCTGAAGTACCAGTCTCTCTGTGTATTTGTGTGGTGGCTGGTACAACTGCTATAGGCTGAAGTACTATGGCACTTATATACTGTTAAAAAAATCCCACCCTATATTAGTTAAATCATGAGACAAGATTATTTACCTAGTTTAAAAGGCAGCTGGAAGAGAAAAAGACACCTTACCGTCTGTAAGTACTAAAGTTGGAATTCAATAATAATTCTGTAGGAGAAGTTCTCAAAAAATTAAGAATATCTTTTGAAGTTACACAGTGATGAATTTATGGAGGACACAGAAGCATTTGTATTTTTAAAAAATTAACAAAAGGAAAAAACTCATTTACTCATTTTTACAGTACAAGCAAACTGACATCTTCAAACTGCAGAGACAAAAAAAACCTCTTAGAAATGAAGTCACTTCAAAAGAATACTCGGGATGATTAAATGTTATAAAGGCTACCAAGCACAGTAACATAGAAATGATAATACTGAAACATCTATGAGGACCCCATCATCATCATCAGTGATACCATTATCCGAATAGAGTCCTCCAGGCTACTTAGTTTCTTGGAAGACCTGTCAAGAGCATATTTAAATTCCAAACCAAGTATCATTCCAACAAAAAAAAATGCTTTGTCTAGTCACTATGTAAGTACAGGGACATTTTGAAGTAGATAAAATCAGGCCATTTAAGCAGAAAAACAACAAAACGAGGATGAAATATACACTGGTCTTGCATAGCAATGTTAAAAAATGTCCAAGATTAATGCTTCTAGAAATACGCAATTATTTCTCTGCAACCATTTTCCCCCCAGAGAAGGGAAGGAGAGACTTAAGGCATAGATTTGCTTCTCTCTCAACATGTAATTAATTAGTTCCTTTGATGAGTTTATGAATTTAAATATTCTCACACTTGTCTTTAGGTTCCCTATACAGGGAATAAATGAACATTAACATTCTACATAATGATGCACTCATTGTAAATTAATTCCTTAACTTTGCAAAACACTGTCCCCACATAACAGGAGCTTTTTTAAAAGCCTCGAACAAGTCACCGTGTACAAAACAATCCAGAAAGAGCAGCTGTTGTCCTTACCCCACTTAGTGTCAGGGGAATGCTGAATTTCAGAATTACAGTGTAATAGCTGGGAAGGGAAATTCATTGTGCTCTTAAGTGTGGGTATCCCGTTGGCCTTTTCAGGCACCTTAGCAGGTGACAGAGACCCCACTGCTTCAGCTCCTTGCAGCTGGCTGTACCAAGTGCTTCCTCCTGCCTCAGCCAGTGTAACAACCTCAGAATGAAATTAAACCCACACACTGGATCTCCCAGTCCGAGAACTAAGGACATGCAGAGAAGGAACCCTGCACAATCCAGCTGAGGGACAAGAGCTCCAAACTTCCACTAGGATTTGAAGCAAACAGATCTCCTGCGTGGATCTCCCAAATCCTGGTCAACTGGCTTTAAGACATGGAATCACAGAATTAAGGTTGGAAAAAACCTCCAAGATCATCATGTCCAACTCTCAACTCAGCACCACCATCATGTTCACCACTAAACCATGTTCCCAAGTGCCACATCCACATATCTTTTTGGAACACTTTTAGGGATGGTGATTCCACCAACACTCTGGGCAGCCTGTTCCAATGTTTTCCAACCATTTCAGTGAAGAAATGTTTCCCAACATCCAATCTAAACATCCCGCGGTGCAACTTGAGCCCATTTACTCTCATCTTGTCTTTTGTTACACGGGAGAGAAGACCAGCACCCAGAAAAATGTCAAAATTCAGCATAAATAAATGGGGAAAAACAATCCTAAACTTATACATGCAGTAAGAGACTCTCAGCATATAATTTCTGTTGAGAAGCAAGACCACGGAGCTGTGGCTCATACATTCATAAATCTCTCAAATCAATGCTCAGCAAGAGTCAAAATATCAAACAATAAATGGTGCATTACCCCACGACTATAAGGACAGTAATATAAAACAAAATAAAGAGCACCATTAGGTCATAGATCACCTTTCAAACAGTGTGTACAGCCTCCCTCAAACGTTTAGAACTGAGAGTTCAAAAGGGACAAGGCTGACACGTGGAACAATTTCCACAACAGGGACAACTAAACCAGGTGGAAGTCTCCAGTCTGCTGTGACAATACCCTGGGGAAATGCATCAAATCACTGCAGGAACCATGTTTAGACGATGTCCTGTTACCTCTCTCACGCAATACAAAAACCTAGGAACGATACCAGGACACCAGTAAGTGCAAAGCTCCTAAAAATTAATTTGGCTGTGACTCCTCTTGCCACGGCACATTGTAAAATGCTGACAGCAAGAATGAAGAATTTTAGGAAAGAGAAACCCACTAAGGATGACTAACAGTCCCTAAAACCAGAGAAACAATATTCAGCTCTGGAAGCTCCTGAGCTAACAACAGTTGGAGGCCAAAAGCCTGGAGGAAAGCAGAAGTACGTGTCCAATTTTTTCCTGTATTGTCCCACTGGCATCTGCTCTTAGCCACTGTCACAGTCAGGATATTGCACTGGATGGTCACTGATCTGATCCTGTACAGCCACTCGTGGTTTTGCTTCCTTCAATCTAGAAAAACACCCAGCATTTTTCTCTGTGACACAGCACACCATCAACACACGTCAGCAATTCTGATTGAGAACCTGGTTTACTTTCCAACTGGATAAATGTGTATCATCAGAAATATCAGTAATTTATCCCTTCTGCAGCACATCCTGATTATAAACAGCATAAAAGGAAACAATTCCAGCAGCAAATGAAAAGACATGGAAGCAAAAATTGCCCTGCTAAAACATTACTTTTAAGAGAGAAAAGTATTTTGATCATCATCATAAATGTGGTTGGTCTTGGGAAAAAAAAGGTACCACAGCTACCCTATGATTGAAAGTCATGTCATAGCTGGCATTGATTTTTCTAGCTCTTTACTGTTCTTCCCATCAAGCTCTTACCTCCTCTTTGAAAAGTATAGCATTTGTAAAGTTAAAAGGTATACAGTAGCAACTAAATTGTCAATATACTTAGCATCTCTAATAACACTTTCAAAGGACACAGAGTACACAGCACCCACGGATACCAAAGCTCCAACAAAGCACTAATGGATCCTCCTTCTTTACCATCACTGAATGAGGAAAGGCTGAATTGCTTCCAGGCTCCAGTTACACAATTTTCCAGAGAAGCAGGAAGCAGAAATAGTAAAGTAAAAATGTTGTTCAAAGATCTTGTTCATCTGTGGTCCCATAAGAGTTGGACACAGGTAAATAACAGAGGCTGAAATCCAAATCCCACAACTGTTCAGTGTCCACACCAAGAAGTATGTTATCTTCACCTCCTATGGAATACTTTGGGTTTATGTCATTTCATCTGAAAAGCTCCTAGACAAATGCAGCTTTGGAGCTTTTTGGAGACTGGGCAAACGAAGGAAATCTTATATATATGTGTGCATATATATCTTTATACACATCTATCTTCTGTGAAATTTCACTTGCTATCAAGGGCATTTCTCAAAGTCTCAATTCCCTGGCACCTGTGTTTTCACCATATCAGGGTGTGCTCTTCCTTCACTATCAGCATTTTCAACGAGTTCTAAATTGAACCTTAGTGTAGCAAGACTGTTGAGTTTGTGCAGTTAAGTCCTAAAATATTTTTTTAAGATCTTATTTTACACTAAGGAGGTTTCAAAAACAAAGTCTTTCAATCGTTACTAACAATTACTGTAATTTTTATCTAAATGCATTTGCAAGGTAGCTCACAGAAATCATTCCTATTCAATCTGAATAAGCTCTGCCTGTAATTTTGTTGTATTTTCTATACTGAAAGATTACTTATAATGATAATGAATACCTGCAATTGGATACTGGGAAAAAGTCCAAATAACTGAGAGTTTTTAATACAGGAATATCTTGTTTTGTCAAGGTAATTTAATCAGTGTAAATATATCAGACAAACAAAAAAACAGAGCAAAGTAATTACAAGACTGTGTGTTTATTATAAAAAGGGAATCCTTATTACAAGTACCTGGTACTTGTAATTCCAAATAATTCTAATAGAAGCAAACACTGCGGCTTCCTTTTATTTAAAATAAGTTTAAGCACAAGAGACTTTCTCTGCAGTACAAATATTAAGGGGATTATGCCTTAAATTTCAGTCTGTCACTTTAGCAAAACTGCACTCAGCAATCTTTCAGAATCCTGCAACCCTGGAAAATTAAATAATCAACTCAATGCTATTTTTCTTTAAACCCCACTAATGTTTGTGAATTATTTTTCTGTACCTTCATAAGGTAAGGATACAAAGAGATACCTCAAAAACACAGTTCAAAATAATTTAAAGGATAGCAGGGCAAGGCCTCATGATGGGGAAGTTGGGCCAGACTCTTATGCCCACAGCTGTCTCAGAAATTCACCCTTCAATCTGTAGAGCTCAGCCAAGGGTTGTCTCTGCTTTACAAGACACAAATATTCGAACGTGCACCCGTATCACAAATCAGTTTAACACAAATGGCACAGCAATTAGAAAAGTGTTTCCAGCAGCACATACTACCCTCCTAAACAAGGAGAAATTAAGAACTCACCATCACTGAGATCCTGCAGAAGGTTTTCTTGGCATGAAAAGTCCAGCTTCACTTTAATGTTTACAATAAATGTTGCAATCTTTCCAGGTTTTAGAGGAAACTGGCAGAGGGTGTCTTCTAGATTCCAACTCAGGAAATCTCCATACAGCTTCTCTGTATCAAAATAAGTAAATATTTCATGAGCATAAGCCCTGCATTAAGGAAGTTTCAGTTTTGAACTGCTGTAGAGAGGACTAACCAATTTGTCGTGCCCTGTTTAAAATCTAAAATACGCAGAATTAAGGTATTAAAAATAATGTAATGTGACACTAGAAAAATAGAGAAGTTACTGGGTACTGACATTGACCTGGAATCACACAGACTACAAAGCTCAAAATATGAATTTAAGTGAAAAAGTCCAGTATCAGAAAAAAAAAAAAAAACCCAAACAACTGCACAATAGGCAGCATTAAATAAAAACTTTAAATATAGCCTGTAGGGGTTCTAAAAATTAATGTAGTTTTGAATCCTACACAGTTCAACTCAGGAGGTGTCACATGAATGCAGAGCAGTTTTCATCAAAATACACTAAACTTAATCAGCTGAAATTCTGAAACAGCTGTAACATCATTATTCAGTTATTTATTAAGTAATGGAGAAGGTGAGGAAGACTATTGGCTTTCATCTTTTTATAAAGTCCTTACTTAAAGCTGAGAAGCAGCTTTTTACTAGACCCAAACATTAAGGATGCTGCCAGACAGGATTAGTCTGTGACAAAAGAAAATTTGTTTAATAAATTATTTATCATTGGTTCATATGAGATAGGGGATCTGTAATTATTAAGCCCTCTCTCATAAGCCTGGCATGCCAGAAAATAAAACAAGGGGGAAAAACCCAGAATTTACTGTTCATCTACACTGGGTCTTCAGTTCTGGCCAGGGTTAACCCACCCCATCCATAAATTCATTCATATATGCAAGACCATACAATGCTAAATACTACAAGAAAGTCTATTGATACATAAAATAAAAGTGATGGCTTTACTGGGAGAGGCCTAAAAATACATTAATTTATTACAGCTATGTATGTTATCTCCAAAGTATATTGGAAAATTCTTCTAAAAGCTCATTTAAACACCATTTGGGCACAGCTTTGCATAACAGGGACCACTGAACATCACACAGTTAAATCTCTACATCCTCCCAGGCCACTTGAAAAGAGCAAGGTAATTAAATCTGCTGGGATTTCTGAACCTTTCCAAAACCATCATCTAAGAGCCATGTGTGAGGGAACAGGGTGGCAAACTGCCTCAACAACTACAACCTAGAAAAAAGGATCTTCCAAAAACAGCAATCAGAATTCTACGTTATGTCCAAATCATGCTGATTTGCACAGAAACTTTTGTTTTCCCTTTCTAGGGAAGGAGAAGACAAAGAGAGTATTTTTTCCATTAACTTCTACATAAACAATAACAGCTTTGCCTGAAAGATGTTCTTCTCGCAGACCACCAGGTGTTGTGTTGTGTCTTTCCCCATCAAATCAGTAGTACAGATTTCTTTATAAAAACAAAGATGAGGTAAAAATAAAAAATCCTCCCAAGAATTGTTTCCTTAAAGTCACCTCCGCCTCACCTATTGATTTAGCTGGAACCATATCACCATTCGGATTATTTTCTTCTACTTTCAAGAAAAAAAAAGTAGGTTGGCAATCTCTAGCCCCTTTTCCTGACAAGTAAAAATCTAATATGCTAAAGGAATGTTTTCCCTCAGTGTAAACAAAGAAGGACATATCCCAAGCCGTGGAGCACCAAACTGTTTCCAAAACGTGTTTTCATTAAGTGATTTATTTGAAGACATTACAAGTGAAAAGACTTTTGAAGTGAGAAGAGCCCTTGCAGACACTTTCTAATTAACACCAGTAATTACAACACAAGATCTAAATGCTTGAGCTGAAAGTTAAGCTGTAGAGAAACACCTAATTTATATTTATCTGACACTGTTTATAGTTTAACAATGTTGACCCTGTTCAGTAATCACTATTACAGTGAATTATAGTCTGGCTTCAGACCTTTCAGTTCAGTGGAAGGCTAATTTAGGGCAAGCCTGCATTCAGTTCTTTCTCGAGTCCAAAATCTGTGTTTAGCAAACATCTGAAGTTACAAGCAACTGTTATCAGGAGTTGTAAACAGCAACCTGTTTCGTCATTTTATTGCATACTAAATCACTAAAGTCCTAACAAATATCACGTAAAAGCTTACCAAGAAACCAACTTTGGGTTATCCCAGGCCAATCTAACTTTTAAGAGATTTTAAGGTCTGCCAAAGAAAAAATCCACACTGACATTTTGCATAGAGAAACTTGATAGAAAAGTCTTCTGAGATCACAAGAACCTCAGTTCTTTTCAATCTTAAATCCCCTGGTAAATCTGGCTTTTTGCTATGGTTTATTTTATAAACTCAAAATAACTATCAGTTCTAAATGCACAGGTGCTGGCATTCATACATTTTAACTTTTCCTAGACCTGGTAGATAGAAATGAACCTGCAGAACTTGTTATGTTCTTTACAATAAAGAAGGAAAAAAGTTATTGCACAGAAGTAACTGTGCTCAGAGAGGTGAGAATATGTGAGAGGAACAACTCTGCACACAGCAGAGGTCAGTGGAGAAGGAGGGGCAGGAGATGCTCCAGGCACCAGAGCTGAGATTCCCCTGCAGCCCAGGGAGGAGCCCGGGGAAGGACTCCTCTCCCTGAGCAGTAGCAGGAACGTGGGATGAACTGACCGTAACCCCCATCCCCACCTCCTGTGCCACTGTGCGAGAGGATGTGAAGTCTGGGAAAGAGGGGTGGAGGGGGGAGGTGTTTTTAAGATATATTTTATTTCTTATTATCCCATCCAATTTTGTTAGCAATAAAATTCAGTTAATATCCCCAAGTTGAGTCTGTTTTGCCTGTGGCAGTAGTCAGTGAGCGATCTCTCCTGGTCTTTAACTCACCAGACTTTCATTGTATTTTCTCCCTCCTGGCCATTTGCAGAGGGGAGTGACAGAGCAGGTGGGTGTCTGGCATCCAGCCACGGCCAACCCACCACAATAACTCAACCCCAATTTGAAAGAATTTATAAAGTTTTATTTAGGTAAAAAAAAAAGGAAATAGATCTAGTCTTGGATATTCACAGTTCTTCCTGAACCTCAGAGTAGATTTTTCATTTGTGGTCTGGCAGATGTGTTCAAAGGCCATGGGAAGAATACAGCTGGACAGGTGAACCCGTTTCTCTACTTTTAAATTCCAGAGGTCAGTCACTTCTAGAAAAGATCAGTGAGGATTTGCTTCATCCAGGTTCATTCAGTTTGTGTAGCTGGGCTCACCACTTGTGTTAAGACTGCCTGGGGGGCTCTTCTCAAGTCTCAAGTTTGAAAACATCAGGGTTATATTTGCCCCTGAGTGGATCAAAAAGCTGGTTTATCAAAGCCTTTGGACTGCACTCCCTTAACTGAGACATAACAAGCTTCTAACAAGAGCTGACTGCAGCCAAAGGGTGGGAAGGCATCCAGCTCTGCACAGGTCATCTTTCCAAAAAAAGGATTAAACTGTCTGACCTGGTGAGGGACAGTGTAAGGTGACACAGAGTGGACCCTGACAGTATGGACATGAGATGTCCAACCTACAGATGCCACAGCCTGGCTCAGGGGTGCAGTGAGACACTAAAAGCCATGACAGACGTGTCTATTGTGGCAGCGTGACACGTCCCTCTTGCTGAGCTGCCTCAGGATCTGTTCCGTAACACACGGCTGCTGAAGGACTCGAAAACCCTGGGATGCCCTTTATGATCTGCACAGGGGGAGCTGCAAGTTCTTATATATCTGAGGGCCAGAGTGGAAAACCAAAGAGCTGCACCTGAGAGTGACAGAAGAGAGGAAGTAAGGAAGTGTGAGTCTTACCTCCAAAGGTTCTCATTAACATGACACCCCTCAAAACAATGCCAGAGAAGTTGACTTCCTCAAGGGAAGTGACAGGCTATAAATGCTAACATAACAAGGGAGGGGGGTCAGGTCACTGCACTGCAACAGCAAATCCCATCCAGTAACTCCAACAATGAAAAAGAGCATGTTTGCCATTTACAACACTCATCTTTGTGCTAAAAGCTGTGGCTCCAGAAACAGAAAGTAGGGAAATGGGTCAGGCAGGCAGCAGCTGCAAGAAATTCACAAGCAACTGCCAAGACAAAAGGACCAAAGGAAATCAGGTGAAACAAAGGTTGACTGAAAGCTCTGTGTACTTGGCTGAAATGGGACAACAGCTTCTCATGGGCTCCTGAGCTGACAGGCAGGCTGTGGTCAGGCAGATGAAGGTGACCACCAGCTTTCAAGGAGACCTTGAGCACTTTGAACAGGCACATTTCAGTGAGGAATAGTACAGAACAACCAAGAGACAAGTGGTTAATACGCTATGGAAAGTTCGTAAGCGCCTGCACATCCTCTCAACTTGATGTGTAACACCAAGAGTTTGTGATGCTGTTAGAGATGCTTTAGTGTCAGGTCCCCATGAGTTCCATGCATGTATTCACTGACCAAATGGAGCTGCTGACATTACAAAACTTTAGTTCCCTGTGACCACCACAATCCCATGTCACTGGACCATCAGTCCATCCTTATGCATTTGTTTAAATTTATGGTCATAACTAAAATGGAAGAGAACTAAAATGAAAAAAGGCAAAAGTCCATCCCCAACACAAGAAAGATACGCTGGACCTGTTGACATGAAAGACCTGTTGGAAAAAGTCCAGAGGAGGCCACTAAGTTGATCACAGCACCTCTGCTATGAAGACAGACTGAGAGAGTTGGGGTTGTTCATCCGGGGGATGAGAAGGCTCTGGGTAGATCTTACAGCCCCGTCCGCTGCCGAAAGGGGCTCCAAGAAAGCTGGAGAGGGACTCTGGACAGGGCACGTAGGGACAGAACAAAGGAGAACGGCTTCAAACTGACAGAGGGCACATTTAGCTTCGGTATTGGGAAGAAATTCCTTCCTGTGAGGCCCTGGAACAGGTTGTTCAGAGAGGTTGTGGACTCCCCATCCCTTGAACTGTTCAAGACCTGGCTGGATGGAGCTCTGAGCATCCTGGAATAGTGGAAGGTGTCCCTGC
>VYZQ01029579.1:17443-82419 GCA_013400655.1 Mystacornis crossleyi
AAGTTGTCATGGAGAGATGGTGGTTTTAAAGTTGACTAAGTCTCTTTTTCAACACTGTGAACCCATTAACTGTGTAATGTTACGTACAAGAATTCTGATTTACATGTGATTCACAGGCCCATATATTCAACCATTTAATACATTTCATTCCATACATTTCTCCATTTCACCTGAATGCTGTATTTGGCCTCTCCATTCCATACATACAGCCCCCTGGCCCAGGAGGAGCATGCTGGAATTTCTGAAAGAAGAAGAGTAAGTCATCATACGTTTCAGCTCCTAAAATTATTCCTGGTAACAAGTCTCAGACTGAAAGTCTATTTTGAGATGATTGGCAACTCCTGTTCTCTCAGGTTGTGGAGAAGGGGATACTCTCTTATAAAAAAATCACGAGCTTGAATACTGAAATGAACAGAAATCACAACATATCACACTGCATTTTAATGCTCTGGGACTGACAGAATAAAACCTGCAATAAAATAAGGTATTTCTACTGTCAGTAAAGATTATGCTGCTTGTCACCTGTAGTTCTTCTGTTAAGGTCATTTTCATAACAATGCCTCAGAGGACAAACCAAAAAAATACATCCCAAAACAGAAGCAGGATACACCTATCAGACTACTTTTTAATACTAACATGGACAGAGTATTTCAAGAGAATTAAGTGTACACAGGGGATGTGCTGTATTTCATCCAGAGCTTCAATTATTCTTTTAACTCACAATAGCTTATTTTATTTATTGCCTTGTCTTTTAAGGTCTTCTCTCCATTTTTTTTCCTTACTGCTCACTAAGTGAGATAGAAACAGGCTTATTTACTTCCACTCCCTCAAGTAGGACATTACTGCTAATAGTAATTTATTTAATGAACTAATCAGCATATTTAGACATAGGGAGAAAATAATTTAGACCCAAGATTCTTCCCCTTTACAAGTAATTGCCTCAGGATTTTTTTCCCAAGTTACACTTAAATTAAATCTAGATTTCTGAAAAGCAGGTGACCCTTTGACACACAGATGGGTCTACAATTTCTTTCATCTTTCTACACTTTCTTATATTCATTTCTATATTCCTACAATAAAATCAAACTTGAATTATTTCAGCTCTGTAACGGGGATTATGATATTTATTCTAAACCAACCTAAAAGAAATATAACACAAATAATCTCCCTTTTAACAGAGAAGTCAGCATGATTATTTCCAAATATAAATCAGCACACACACCCTTGGTGTTGACCGTTTTTGCTGTCACCTCCAGTTTCTCCAGCGGTTCTGTTCCAATATTTTCTAATTTAATGATGAGCTGCTGGGTCTCTCCATTGTACAGCTGGACAGACACATTAGTGGAGATTTCGTCCCCTGAAGAAGGCTGAAGTGTATGAGCAGACCTACAAAATGTGACAAATAAAGTATTATGATGAAAATGTTAAAAGCCTGTCCAGGTTACTCTATTCACTATTCTTGGAAGGCTCAGAAACTTCTGCTGAAGATACCAGATACCATTTTCCATTCCCATTTTTTAGAACCATTGAGGACAAAAATTAATAATTTATGACTAAGACAAGTCAGATTTCAAACAATACAAAATATATACTCTAACTATGAAAGTTTGTTAAACTACCTGTAAAAACTGTAAGAAAGGGAAAAGGAAGAAGAAAACCAAGAGCAGGTCATTACAATGAGGTTTAGTGGACAGTGCAGGGCATAAACCTCATGACAGTGGATCCTGGGAAAAATTCCCCGTGTGAAAGGTGAAACAGTGACTCAAAATGAACTCTTTGGAGCATGAATGAGGGAAGGAGGTTGCAGAACAAGACAGATGGGCAGAGGTTCCATTCCTGACTGTATTTTCTGTGCTAATGCAGAGTGGTCAGAAGGCATCAAGGACACAAGGACAAAAGTTACTGTGATTAATGACCAATAATTCCACTTGGTTTTGCAGGTATTCCGCCATCCTTCCCTTTGATCCTGTCCTTCCTTACCCCAAGACAAGCAGCCTCCACAAACAGGAGCAGATTTCAGTCTTTCAGAACAGATCTGTGACAAGGACTTCAAACAAGTATTTTTTTGATCATACAGAATGTACTGTCATGTACTGTTAGCATTTCAGGGCTCTGAAATTCAGGCATGTGGAGTGAAAGGGAAGAAGTAATTTCTCTTTTCCCCCCTCATATTCTGAAAAAAGTATCATGGAACTGCATACTAAAAAGCAAAAAAAAAATCACGTTTTCAGTTACTGTATAAATGTACATGTATTTATTAGTGATTCTTCTGTGTATTTTTCCCTTTTATTTTTTCTTTCTTCTGTAATAATTGATCTGAATAAACAGCAATGCCTGGACTGGATTGTTAAGATATAAACAGTGAATTCTTGGCTTGATACATTCCTCTTTGCCCAAAACCAAGGTTTTGAGCACAACAGTATTGCAAAATTATTTCCGCGTATTTCTATAAAATTCCATGGTTTCAAGCAGCAAAAAAACCCCTCATGTTTGCATTCTAAAGCAAAGAACCCAGATATAGATTGTCTTATTTTACTCAAGCAGTGATTATACACTCGGGTGGGAGAGCTTTTATTCAGCATGTGACTAACACTTAAATACGACCAAATAAAATCATCATTTAATTTCACTCCTCACCTTGGAAGGGAGGTGCTGATCTGCACCCTTGGCAAAGCTGGAATGACTTCGACAGTGCAGCCATTGGTCTTCACTCCTGGCAGATTGTCCAGAAGGCAATCACTGAAGACACCAAAAACTGAAGTATGATAACCTGAGTTTTAGAAGAAAACACCAGTTGTGAAATTTTACTGTTTTCTGGCAGGTCTAATAGTACTAAGTTTACTGGTCAGGTCCTGTCAGTGCATCTGCTACCCAAACCACCACCTTCTCTACAGGAGTATCTTCTCAGGACACCTAATACGTACAGGACTTTCAAACCCCTGAAAAAAAAAACATTTATAAGTACTCAACAATGTACAAACAACACACGTGTTCACCTCTGCATCTGTGGCATGTAAAATAAAAGAAATTGTAAAGAGCCTCTGATTTCTGCATTACCATAACTTCTGCAGAATTCTGTATAAGATCAACATCACAAGTCATAGCATGGACACCATTTTATACCTCATCACCAAATTCACTGGTGCACATAAAACATGTCAACCTTCAATATATGTTCCCTATTTCTTCAGAGAAATGTTTATAGGAAAGAATCCCAACTGCATCCAGAAGGATAAAAGAATCCTAAAGGAAATTATTAATGGAAAAATATGCATGCATAATCAGAGACACCTGCCATGGCAGACCACAACTTCTGAAAGTTCAGTTTAGTAGAAAAATACCTCTCCACTGATTCTTTACCAGGCAATATTTATGAGTGATATCTGATGGAAAATTTGATACACTGACACAGAAAAAGCTGTCAAGTACAGAAATCAACTCCTCTTCTGGCAATACACTTTTAGTACGTGGAACTCAACGGAGACAACTACAGTACAAATGTCCTGAATGCTTTGATGCTATTCTGTATTTACTGGAACAGTTTCTGGGGGGAAAAAAAAAATCACATGAAAAATTGTTTTATGAGCAGACAAAAAAGCACTTAATAAAAATTCAGTGAGAACAGAGTTTCTTCAAGTTCAAAGCCATCATCTTTTAGTGTTTAGCTTTACTAAAATGGTTCTTATCCTGTATCCTAACTTTGTATTCCAGGAAGACATATTTAAAAATGTGATTTGGTAAGATGATTCACTCCTACTACGTGTTGAATCCATCCTCTCCACATATGCCTCCTTTTCTAGGTCTGCTCGTCTTTTGTAAAAGCTCTTTAATTTTCTTCCTTACTACAAACACCATTTTATTTAGGCTTATTAATGAAATGATATCTTGACTGCAACAGGCCATACACCCTGGCTAAATTGTTTCCACAGAAGCAATCTGCAAAAATTTCTGTAATCTTACATGAACACGATTAATTAAGGAAAAAAAACCCTGTAAGATTATCTTCTGCATTCTCAAGAAAAAAGTTCAAGTAATCCTCCTCAGAAAATTTCCAAATGAAAGCATTAATAAAGGGGAGCTGGAGTTCATTATCCTTGTCCTCTCACACACGAGATACTCCAAGAATGTGCTCGTTACTGCTGCGGCACCCAAGTGATTCATCAGGCTGTTTTAATGAAGCCTGGTACAGGGAACAGATTCCCTTTTCTGCTTTTTTCCTTTACTTACTGAGGAGAATTCAGAGTGATGAAGACGCACGTGGCAAACAAAGCCCTGCAACCCAGAGAGGTGTAAAACCCAGGTTGTTTTGCCAACGGAGAGTGCCTGGAGCCACCCCTTACCATTGACAGTGATCTGCCCTGTGGTTTGGGGAACGCCGACCAGAGTCACGGGGTAGAGACCAGATTCTGCAGGGAGGGAAAGGGCAGCAGGGAGAGATTCGAATTCCACTCCAGTTGTCAAGAGACCCTGAAAAAACACATTACACAAATAAATCCATTTATGATATACACTTACATTTTTACGCTACATACTTGTATTTTAATCCCATGCATTACATCAGCCAAACTTTTATGATTTATTCCAATTTACTCATAGCAGTTATTCTGGGGTTTAAGTTGCAGTGACTGCAGCATGCATCCAGAATTACAGCAGGATTTGTATTCAACGTGGAAATATGTTTCAAGAACTGAGCTGGGAATGATGTATGAAAAACTAATAAAAATTTATACCCAAGCACAGTAAAAAAATCAGAGATGTCATCTGCATAGTGCTGTTTTGTACTGACATTTAATTGTGCCTGTGACTTTAGCTTGAATATTTGCTAGATTTTGGGCAGCAGAAATCGAACATCATTAGCAGATTTTGCTTAGCTTTAATTACCTGGCCAAAATATTTTTTCTAAGGGGAAAAAAATATTTGTATTTACAGGGAGCAGAGCAAGTTCAGCTTAACCATCCAACATAAACATTTCAGTGAGCTGGAATAAAGCATTCATTTTGCTGATCTGATCCTCTCTCAAGCCTACATGCCTGCAGTTACTCCCTTAGTGTCAGAGAAATCTTTTAGCATCCTAAATTTAAAACATGGGACAAAACAGAAAATGAAGCAGAAAAAAGAAATTATTGAAGAAACTTCTGAACACAGCACTATTGTTCTTAGCAGACTGGGGGTTTTCTCTAAGCTTGGTTAATTATTTTAAGATGCTTGAGCAAAGAATGTACTGTTAAAAGTAAATTTGATTTTGGAAAACATAAATCCAAGTTACCAGTTGTTTTTCTATACACGTATTTATTTTTATTTTTAAATAAAGATGCTACACAAAGAACTCCATCAATTAAAGCAGGAAGCACAACTGGATTAAATCTCAACTCCGTGTGGATGCCTCATGAGAACTGAGAACTCTACTAAAGAGGAACATACTACTTTTGTGAAGAGAGATGAAAAAACTCATAGTTTGAGCCACAGAAAAACACCTAGCATACCCAAAATCTGTAAAATCTTTGTTCTAGCAATTACCTCTTCATAGACTTGACACTCTTGTGATAACACCTAATTCACACAAAGCTACTTTGGCTTTGTGGGAAGCTGCATTAGAGAACTCTGTCCTTGAGACCGCACAAAATTCCATTTCACCATTTTACTTGGGTTGTAAGTAAATACTCTGTCACACCCTCATTTCTACTGAATTTTCATTTTCCTCCCATTTCACTTGGAGACTTCAGCTGTCAGAAACAATCCACAAAAACCTAAGTAAAACCTAACTTTGTCTTTCTATATATTCACCACCCAGTGTATCAGAGCGCTCAGACTTTTTCATTCCCACATTAATCCTTCCAGGGGGATTCACCCCACAGAAATGGGATGAACATTCTCACTTTAATACTGATGTAGCCTCAGTTTTCATCACAATCCTGCTGCTTTTGCTTTGGCTGAAGCAAATTTTAGAACACAAACAAAAGGTGACCCCATATACTCTCCAGAACTCACCTTTAAAACAGGTACAGAAGGCTTTTAAACTTTATTTTAGTCTCAAAACCACCAATCTATCACTTGGCCTAATATTCAAATACATTTGAATTATTCAGGATTCACCTCAACTAAAAACTTTCATCCAAGGACTTAAAAGTCCTGCAAAATCGGTGATAAAAACCCCACAAATCCTCCAGTATCTTGTTTACTATCAGCTGTAGCAAATGTAAATAAACAAAACTGACACGGACTCCTAAATATTCTCTCGTTTGTGATGCAAACCATGAAAACAAAGGGGTTTTTTAGAGAAGAAACACAATGCAAATGCCAACACACCTGCACTAAGCACATTCTAGACTATGGCCACATGCCTGGACTAGAAACTGAAGAGCTTCAAGTGCACCAGTACAAGAAGAAAAAAGCAGCATTCAATTCCCCCACTTTCAGACTTTTACTGTTCAGTAAAACGTCCAAGTTTTTTAAAGATATTAAGATAGCATTAAAACTCATTGAAATGGGAAAAAAAAAAATCAATATAAAAATCAACTAGCCTTCAGGTTTCCAGACATAAATTGAAATCAAGATACTTACCCTTAAAACTTAGGCCACACAAGTCAGTATTAAAGGACAGTGACATATCATAGAATGTCTGAAAGACGATTTCAAGATCATAATTTGCTGAATCAGACTATTCTGCAATATTTGCCCAACATTGCCCTCTGGTGCCTAAAATTTTACAGTTTAACAGTGAAAACCTAATCACGGCTGAAGCACTCCCACATCCATTAACTAAAACATATCGGCCACACCACCAAAAGTAGGGAATTGTGTTAGATTTCTTTTCCTGAGAGTTTTATATTTTATTTCAAGTAGTAATACTCAGTAATCATTTAGTCATCACTTAATAATCATTTCTCTTTCTGACCCTATAGGAAAAGATCACCCAAATCCAAGGCTTCCTCCAGGGAATATATTAGTCACGCACACAAAAAAATGTTTACATTTCTTTGTATTCTTATAAACCAATTTAAATTGTCTTAGAGTGAATATATGCATGCTTTTATCACAGCATGTCTTTCAGTCACTTCAAATCTCATTTTAGTTTTAGAGGAACAAAACAACTTGCATGTAAATGGCAGCATTTGGGGACGCTGTTAAAATAACATGAGTATGTAACTGCTTTTTTTAGGCTTTACTTACCAATCCCAAAATGCAATCATTCTTTTTTTAAAGTAACATGACCTTCAAAGTCAGTTTTCATGCTGAACATACTTGTATACCATGTTGTTAAATACTTTACACAAAAACTGTCAAATACTTATTTAAAGGGAAATTTTCCCTACTATTTCTAATATGGCTATTTTAGGCAGACTCAGAAGAACACCAAACACAACCATTTTTATTCTTTTTCCCCCCTCACCTTTCTGTGTACATTCTTGACTAATACAGTCTTCATTAAATGTAGTGTAGCAATAAGTAAATATTCTCTCAAGATGGCAGAAACAGCAAAAGATGTGAACTCAGGAAAGAGCAGTTGATGGAAAAGATTTAAACCATCATAAGCAAAGTTGTGGGACTAATTATACATACAGATTTATCAAAATTTTAGATGGTATTTTTAAACATCAGCATAGAGCTCTGGCCTAACAGCACAGTTTTGAAGTTTAAAAAAAAAAAAGGCAACAGCCAGTTTCAAAGCATCATTAATCAAAATACCACACTTGATTGTGTTCAATTAAATACAGGTCCCAAACAGAAGGAGAACTACAGAATATTTAATTCTTGAATAAAGACTAAGTATTATAAATTACAATATTCTCAAGAGTTAGGGTAGTACTTTTGTTTCTTGATATTTATTTATTAAATATGGTTTTACACTGCCTGTAGATTGTGTAGCTGTCTTGGAACCATGGCTGTATTTTCTACAATAGGAGCAGAGAAAATGTTTTCCCTCAATATGTAACATTGCCTCAAAATTTCTCAGCTTTATTTTATTTTACCGCTTTTAATATGAAACTTGATAAACAAAGATGAAAAAGTAGTTAAAATCTTAGAGAACTTAACACATTTTGCACTGCATCTTCACATGTATTCCAGTAGTAGATCTCCTCACACTACTGTGGTTCGCTGCTTTAAGCATTTGTCTCAAGATACAAAATAAATCCACTGGAGATTTCCCAGATTTTTTTTGATTTTTTTTAAAGGTCTGAAATGTGAAGAACATTTTTTCCTGCACAGAAAACCGAAGTAATGGCAGTAACTGCAAAACAAACTGCAAAAGGGCTGGAGGCCATCACTCACATACCTGAGCAAGTCTGTACAGAAATCAACATTCCTCCAGAAAAGGCAAAGTGGTGGCACTTATTTACAGCTGAACATCTCATCTCCAGGTGACCTGGGCTCCAGTACCAGCATGGCAAGAATATTCTGTCTAATCCATCACAGCCAATTCTAGTTAGGCTCATTTTTGTCTCTCATTCTGCTGAGTTAAGGTACCTGCTGAGTTTTATTAAAGCATTTGTTCTGATCAACCCTAAGATCTCTCCTACTTCACTTTATTGACTCACACAGCTGTGGGACCCAATCACTTCCATGCTCCATGATTGAAGATTTGTCATTTTACAAACACTACTGCACCTTTCATTGGACCAGCCTTCTAACTATATGGACAAAACAGAAATATGAAATAGAAAAAGACAGAAAACGAACACAGAAATGGGGCAGGAGCAAACAGTAAGTACCTAATGAGAGTCCCAAATCAGGAATACTCATGACAGGAAATAAACAGTAAAAACAACAAAGATGGGCCAAGATCCTTTAGAACAATAAAATAAAACAACAAAGAAAATCAATTTTTCAGGGTTTACCGTCTGAGCAACACTAATCAAAGTCTTGTGTCCACAGTCTCATGTCAGGTCTAGAAATTCAATGCCTTTTACTTAAACACACCTCAATTAACCTACATGGACTCAGCATTAATACTTCAATTAATGAAAAAGCTTGGGAAGCCTTTCTATGGGGAATCAGTCTCCTTAACAACCTGTGCTCAATACTAAGTTGTTTACCATCACTATAGAAATCCAACAAACACAAAGACATAGTAAGAAAAGTATCATGGCAAAAGCTTGGATTTCATTTAACATGAAATGAGTGATCTATCAGAACAACAAATCTAAGTTGAAGGAAAGGGGGAAATTGTAAAAAAGAAGTAAGACTACAGATTTCAGGACAGTCACATATGGATGAATGGTGGACCATGAAAAGGACAAAGAAAAATGAAACCAAGCAATGGAGAACTCAGTGAAGATTGGAAACAAGCCTGAACGAGCAGTCATCCTGCAAAGGTGAGGTGCTGAGTCAGGCAGAAGGACAAAAGTTGTGGGACAAACAAGCTGAAACTGACACTAAATGGCAGAAAAGGATACGCTGGCTATGAAACTGAGTCTGTGAGACTAAATAATCTGAAAGAATGTGATACGTGATGAGAAATCAGACAAGAAAAGGGTATGGGGACTGCAGGCATGAGTACATGTTAATAATAAAACACACCATTTTAAAATATTAAACAATACTCTGAATTATTAAAATGAAAATAAGAGAGTTTATTCTTATGATAAAGTAGTAACTATTCCCACATTCCAGAAAGTTTACACGTGAGACTGGAAAATCAACGACTTAGGTTGGAAGGAAAGGGTAGAGGTTTAGCCCAGTCTCGTAACAGGGGTAACTTTGGAGGTAGTTTACATTTTTCACATCCTACTGATTGACGTTTTAAAGATTTCTAAAGATGGAGGTCCCACGTTCTCTCTGGACAACCAGTCCCAGTGTATGATCCCCCTCATGCTTGGAAAGAGGGAGGGTTTTAATAAGGGACGTTTCCCATGGATGCAGAACGTTCCCTGGCTCTCACCCTTACGCTGGCCACCTCTGGGAAGAGCCCACCTCTGGTTCTGCTGCACTTTCCCATTCTGGGATTGAGGAGAGCAGTAGGAATCATCCCAATATTCTTCTCCTCTACAGACTGAACAGACGTCAGTGCTTCTGTCATTTGGGGAGCGCCAAACCGGCCTCGATTCCACAGAAATTGCCTCGAAAATTCCAAATCCAGGGGAACAGGCACTTGCCTCAACTTGCTACAGTCTTGATACTGAGACAAATCTACCAAAATCAACCAATTTCTCCCAGTGAGCCCACATTAGCACAGAACAGAATTTCTGATTACGTTAATCACTTCAATTATTTGCGTCTAGTTTGCAAATTAATTCCTCTTGTGCTTACCACTGGAACTGGAATTCAGTGTTAATTCCAAGACAGAACTTTATCATGACAACAGTAAAGAGAAGTATTGGTGCTACCAACGTTCATTTGCTCAGGGAATGGATGCTGTGCAGATCTAGGCAAATAACTGCATTCTGAGTTCTTGAGTGCATGTAAGCTCTTGAAAAAAATTTCCTCATTAAGAAATTGTCCAAGTTTTTAAAATATATAACAACATCATTACTTACACAATACAAATTAGACTGTAAATTCCTATGTTCTTAATTAATTAATTCCCACAGAGACCTTGCTGATGTGCAGCTTTACAACTACTTTTTTAATTCCTAAAAAACACTGAGTACTTCTGTGAGGGTGAGAGAAAATGCTGCTGGAGAAAGCGGCGTGTTAGCTTCCAAAAATTAATTTTATTGTGCTATATAAACAAAATCTTTGGTCACGTTCACTTCCCATGGAAAAACACTTTATTATATGTGCTTTATTATCAGTAATTTAGGTCAACTTGTTTGACCAGACACCGCAGCAGACATATCAATAAAAACAAAACCCAAACAAAAATCCTGAGCAAATAAATGTACACTGACTCAATTAGCTTGACAGAAAAATAGTCTCTAAGAGATGTGATTTATTCTTAAAGCAATAGTAAAGGAAAAAACAGTTAGCATAAAGGAAAATGCTGGATCAGGACTGAGTGGATATTAAGCTGGTCTGGTAGTTGAAGAACTTTTAACCTTTAAATGGATAACAATTTTTTTTAAATCCTGTGAGTTGCAATAAAGAAGAGAAAGAAAAAAAAACCCACCACAATTGCCTTTCTTTCAGGATACACTGCAAGCAGCCAGCTGAAGCAGTAGAGAGCTTGGGCTTGATCCTCCTAACCTCACATATTTTTCCAGTGGTTTAGCCTTTTTTTCACTCCCTTCTGATCATCTGACATTAAAGTGTTTTCAAACAACATAAATCACTGGGAACAACAAATCTGTGAGCTGAAGTTTTTATTAAAATTCAAAGCTTCTCAGACCTAACTATTTTAGTTCATCAGGTTTTTAAATTGTGGTCAAAACGGGAATTTGAAAAGCAAGGATGAATGCGGGCTTTTAAACTACAGTAGCAAGTGTACAATAATTATTAGGTTTCAGGATATAATTATTACTTGAAAACCAGTATATGTAAATCATGTAGCAGGAGTTCTAGTCAATGCAGAAATGTTCAGAATTGATTTATGGGTCAATGCCAGTAAAGCACTTAAACACTCTGAGTGGCAGAGATTTTTCTTTTCAATACCTCATCACCAACAAATATGAGAAAATTGACAACGCCACACTGTTAAACTGAGGTTATGCTGGCTTAAACCATCTTTTAAAAATATTTATAGAAAACCATATTTGAAAGTCCAAATGAGATGCTTCTTCAGAAAAATAGCAGAAAGAGAGGATTTAGAAAGATGCATACCATGTTTTCTACTCGGAGCTCAAAAGGCATAGGGTTGTACACCATCAACTGAACTTCACATACATCTCCCTGGACCCACTGGAAATCTACAAGAAATAATCACAGAATTAAGGCAGGAATTAATTAATCAAAGTGTTATGAAAAAATAGCAGCATCTGAGCTGTCAGATTGATATTATGCTTAATATCTCTCTATAATCTTCACAGCCCAAGTCCTACTCAAGAGCACTGTGGGACACAAGCTGTAAATCCCAGGCAAAGGAATAGGTTAAAGCACTGGAAACATTCATTAACAAGCAATAGTGCTCTAAAGACCCAAAGCTTCACTGGCAAAATTAACTCAGGCATCAATTCAAAACACTACTTAAACACATCCTTCATGTTCAACACTTAAAGGCTTCCACATTTGGAGTTAGGTACAGAGTAAACATTGCCTTGATATTGGAGACTTGGTTAAGAATCAACCAGGTTAGAAATAAATACAACAGGAAGAAGGAAATTACAAGTCCTCCTATAGACACAGCTGATGATATGGAGTAAATAAAGAGTGAAGTGTGTCAGGTAAAAAGATGTACTTACAGTTTACACCTCACCAAAAGAGACAAGTTCAACTTTAAAGATATTTCACACTGCCAATTTTAGTATCTTCTTGATTTTTATAATTTAAGGAAATGAGGCTGACAAGTGGAAGGTGCCCCTGCCCAAGGCAGGAGAGGCTGGAACTGGATGATCTTTAAGGTCCCTTCCAACCCAAACCATTCTGTAATTCTGTGGTTCTGTGGGAAATTATCCAGGTTAGCAGCAGAGATGTAAATTTTCAGTAACTGTGCAATGCAGAAAGATTATTTTATATCAGCACTCCACAACCTTTTCAGCTCATGAGTTCTTGTCTACCTTCCAGATTTCTCACAGTGAACCACAGGCACCTGAGGTTCAGACTTTAAACAGAATGTGGCAAGATTCTCCCTGCAAGCTGAGGATCTGCAGTCCAAGTAAACAAAAGGTGGTTAAATTACGTTTGTTAAATAAATCATGATTATAAGCTAAATTATAACATACATGGATTAGCTTTCACTGATTTACCCAATGATTTTAACACACATTGCTAACAGTTTTTTTACTACGGTATTAGGAAATGTCCAGTGAAAAACGTGGATTATCAATATTAAGACTTTAATGCACAGTTGAAGCCATCTGTACTCTAATTGTACATTCACATTTACTATCTGATTACATTTTGCAAGCAATATTAGAGAGCTCAAGGGAGATATACTTAATGCAAATGTTTAACTCCAATTAATGCTAGTGGAAATTAAACACATACATCCACAGATGTTAATGGGTTGTATTACCGTGAAACCTGGAAAGATAAACTGTTGATTAAAACAAAACATTCAAATTCACCATGGTATGAGACTTTCTGTACATTTCTTTTTTAATTGCTTATTAGTGTCCATGATGTCTTACACATTCTGCAGCCCCCAAAACAGCCAGTGATTGCTCTGCACAGGTACAGAGTAAACCATCGTGGTTTACTACAGCAACAGAGGCACCTGCAGCAGCACAGCACCACTGCAGTCCTGAATCTCCACATTCTAACAGTTACCACACTGTGGAATATCTGTTCTGAAAACACAACCATCCAAGAGGGCTCTCCAGTCACAGGACTCATCCCACCAGGTTTCATTTATGCCAGTGATGTCAAACCTCTGGGACTGGGCCAAAGCTCCCAGCTGGTGTTCGTTCCTCTTGCTGTGTGCCTAACTGTAGAAGCATTTCAGGTGTGGTGCCTTGTGGCCAACACCCGGGGAAGCAGATTGAGGGATCCCTTTAGGATCCTCAAGTTTTGGCACAAAATCCCATCACTCATCTCTGGGGAGCCTGGTTTTGTCCCTTCCCCCCTTCCAAGCTAGTTCAAAGCTCTGACAATGAGCCCCACTTACTCCTGTGCTAGAACTTTTTTTCCCATCTGAGAAAGGCTCATCCTGTCAGGTGACATCAGGCCAGGTGTTTATAGATCATCCTATGGTCAAAAAAACCCACATTTTTTCCACTGACACCAACCTCAGAGCCACGCATCAACCTAATGGAGCTGCCTGTTCCTATCAGTGTTAGTGCTACTGGAAGGGTTGAGGAAATCTCTCCCTGTGCTCCTGATCCCTACACCAACTGTCCAAGGGCCTTGAAGTCTCTCTTGATTGGCCTCAGACTTCTCTTTGTTGTTTTGTTGCTGCCAGTCTGAACAACCAATACCAAATAGTAATCAGAGGGTCCTTCTAGACTGGAATTTTCCAGTAATGATCCTTACCTGAGCCCCTGGGAGACAGCAGACTTCCCTGTGAGTTGGGTCTGCTCTGCACATGGGGCCCTCCGTTCCCCTTAGGAGGGAGGGAGTCTCCTGTTAGAAGCACCCTTCTTTTCCTGCTAACAGAGGAGGTCCTGATGCAGGCTCCAGGTGTTGCTTTAGGAGGCCCCTCTGTCCCAGAAGGACCTTCACCCACCTCATCAGTTGATTGGCCTTCTCATTCCAGAGCCTCACCCCTGTTGTAGAAGGTGCCAGTCCTACCTGTAGAATTCTGAGGAGGGGGAGGAACCTTCTTCCTGGTACGTGCTGTGACCTGCTTCCACCCTTCACCTGTAACAGACCCCTGACTAACAGTCCCTTGACTCACCACCCTGCTGGGTTCTGAGTCCATCTGCTTCTCCCTTACAGAGACAGAGACGTGATCATTCTACTCTATCCTGCACTTGTCAGGCACAGTGTCCAGTTCTGATCCCCTGTATTGGTATGCTCAGCCTGGTTTTTGGTAGCAGGGGGGCCATAGAGGTGGCTCCTGTGAGAACCTCCTGGAAATGTCCACCATGTCTGGCAGAGCCAATCTCTGATGGCTCTGAAAGATGGACATGCTGCTGGCCAGAACTGGGCCAATGAGAAAGGCTAGTAACACCTCTGTGATGATATATTTAAGAAGAAAATCAAAACAAAGTCAGGGGTTTTTTTCTTCTAGTCAGAGGAGAGGAGGAGGTGAGAACATGTGAGGAAAAACAACACGGTGACACCAAGGTCAGTGGAGAAGGAGGGGGAGGAGGTGCTCCAGGTGCCGGAGCAGAGATTCCTCTGCAGGCCGTGGTGCAGACCATGGTGAAGCAGCTGTGCCCCTGCAGCCCGTGGGGGATCCACAGAGAATGCAGAGATGCACCCACAGCCCATGGGGATCCACGGGGAATGCAGAGATCCACCCACAGCCCATGGGGATCCACGGGGACTGCAGAGATCCACCCACAGCCCGTGGGGGAGGTGCCCAGGCCAGAGCGGGTGGATGCCTGGAGGAGGCTGTGATCCAGTGGGAGACCCGGTGGAGAGAGAGGGCCCTGCTTCCAGGCTGGAGCAGCCTGGCCTTGGAGGACTGCACCCCGTGGGGAGAGACCCACGGCGCAGCAGTTTTAGGAGGGCTGTGTGCCCGTGGGAGGGGCTCACACTGCAACAGGTGCAGTAGGATTGCTGCTCGGGAGAGGGGACCCTCGCCAGGGAAGTTCACAGAGAACTGTCACCTGTGGGAGGGACTCCACGGCCTCACAGGGGAAGGACTCCTCTCCCGGAGCAGTGGAAGAGAATCTCGGTGCTGGACTGACCAAAGACTCTCAGCCCCTGTCTCCCTGCACTGTCGGTGGGAAGGAGGGAGGGGCTGAGGGGAAAAGGTGTTTTTAAGGGCTCATTTTACTTCTCATTATCCTTCTCTGATTCTGTTAGCAATAATTCACTTTGTAACTTTAAGTTAAGCCTGTTTTGCCCTTGAAGTATTTTCTCCCAGTCCTTATCTCAACTCATGAAGTGTTTGTCAATTTTTTTCTCTCTCTCCTCTGCCCAGCCATGGCTGGGGAGGGTGAGTGAGCGGCTCTCATGGGTGCCTGGTGTTGGGCCAGTGTCAAACCACGACATCCCCACAGCTGGGAAAGACACAGACCAGAGAGGATCCCAAGGAGCACCACAAAGGTGATCAAAGGACTGGGGAACTCGCACGGTAAGGAAAGAATAAAGGAGTGAGATCTCTCTGGGGTGAAGAGAAGGCTCAGGGGCAGTATCAGCACAATATTCCAGTATTTAAAGGGCTGCAACAAAGAGGACAGAAGCTTTTTCCTCATAAGGAGCCACAGGAAGAAGACCAAGGGTAACAGACACCAGTTGCACTGAAACAGGTTTTATTTTCTTACTAATTTTTTTGTTTGTTTCAGTAAGAACAGTGATTCAATGGAACAACCACCCCAGGGACGTGGTGGAGTCTGAATCAATGGAGGCTTTTGAGATAAGATTGAAATCCCCTGTGAAAAATATGCTAGGGCAGTGTTACAGAATTGTTTCCTTAGGGGAAAAGGTTTTGAAAGAAAGGTAAAATGAGCTATATTTGTATCAGCTAATACAGGTATGACAGAGTTGCTGGATTAATTAACAGAACTGTATTATATATTCCTGCTGCTTTAGACTACCAGCACTCAAAACCAACACAACACTTCATGTCAAAAATCAGTAGGTTTATCTTTTACGACTAGCATGCTATTAAAGCAATTTAACTAGAATATAATTATCCCTGTTATTGTTTCCAATCAGAAAAGCTTATCAAGTTGAAAGCTGAAAACATTTCAAGACTTTCTAAATGGGTTTTGTTTCTCTTTGGTTTGTCAGCAGTGCTTGATTTCCTTTGCTGTAAAACAATAATTTAACCAAAATATGGAGAAGTATCTCCATGTAAGAAAAACAGTTCATTTGTTACTGTTGTTTCTAATGAATATTAAATACATGCCATTAAAATACTCTCATTAATTTCAAAGTTAAAAAATTTCTCAGCTTCTTTCACACGAAGAATCTGCTTTTATTTTCTTTTGTTCGCTGAACTTTGAGACATTAGAGGCTTTTAGCAGTGACTCCAATGTGTATACACTTCAAAAGACAAATGCTGTACAGGATCAAAAGCAGTCAGACATCTCCTTAGGCTAAATAAAAACCTAAAAGAAGAAAGTTCACTGTAAAATGTAAATCTCCTACGGTACACAAAGCACCGAAACAAATCCTAACCAGTTCAAAAATGCAGGTTCCTTTTGTATCCATCAAGGAATGAGAATACTGCATTATACAGCTGTGTGACAAAACTGGGAATAAGGCTTTATTTAAATGAAAAAATACACGACACAGTATCACTAAGAGATTAAATGTTGAAAATTTAATAGTGATCAAACTTTCAATAAATTTTTAAGAGAACTCAAGAAAGCACTTTAAGATGTTCCCCTATGTGTACATTCTTAAAATTCATCCTTCAACTAATTCTTCTTATCCTTTTTTAAATTTCTTATCCTTTCTCTTTTGAAATTGAAGTAGTGCTGCAGCAAAGTCACACTCAGCCAAGTCCATCCAAACTGCCAGATAATCGTCCCTGCCTCTGCATATCCCAGCTGTTCCTGTTTCAGCTATTTACTGAAAATACACATCACCACAAAGCCAACTAGAAAACATGCATGTTCCTCTCAGGGTCAGGGATATCACTTTAATCACAATGAGAGTCCTCAGCCACAGCCCACATATGTTGGAAAGAGGAAACCACACAGAGATTCTCTGAGAACTGGCCCTGCAGGCCAGGCACAGTCCAGATGAACAAGGAGCCAAGTTAAGATAAAACATCCTGCCAGTTTCTGAAGTTTTTACAGTCAGTTCTGTTCTGCAGTCACACAAATCTTTTTTGTGCTAACATTAATGCCTGTGGTAAAAATTATCACACACGTGATATGCACAGAAGCAACAAGAAAGAACTACCAATATTTGTAATTTAATCCAGGATTTAAACAAACCTCTAGTCTTTTTCCAGTGGCATGATTACTGCACTGAAAAGCTTTATAATCTTTATAGAAATAAAATTACTAATATTCTTAGCAGGGTTTATAAACTTTTTCTTGGCTGAACTATCCTTAAGTAAAAGGGACTAATCAGACAGTTCATCATTCTGAGTTTATGTTAAATCAAAATAGGAAAAGGGAAAACCACAACAGTGCATTTTGCTCAAGGTGCTGAAATGGTGGCGGCTGCCAAGCAGAGCGTGTCAGAAATAAGTTTTCCCTGAACTCTCTTTGGTTTGAGATGGAAATAAAACCAGTTTATCTCTTCTGAAAAATCAGTGTTATCATCTATGAGTCTTTATTCTTCTTTTGAATATGAAACTGTGCCCCAGAGAAAAAAAGATTTGTTCCTTCAGGACTTGAGGCTAAAGAACTGGCTATGTCAAATGAAAGACAGCAATGTTCAGGTTTGCCTTCCTTGACCACAGAAGAGTCTCTAATTTAACAAAATAACGGAGAATACTGTAAATTGTTCTTACCTATTTTTTTATTTCGTTCTTCCCCACGACTGTGTGCAATAATTGGAGAATATATGAAGGGACTTTTGGTTGACACATTCTGACCAAGCAAACTTTTCATTTTGTGAGGTCGGAGACTGGTTGGGAGGTTCAAGAGCTTCACAGATCTGTCGAGTAAAAATAATTTCTATTTATTTAATTTATTCTATTTTTGTAACAGGTGACTGTGTTAAAAAAGAACTGATAAATATGAAATGTCAGTCTGAGAACAAAATACCTGAAATGGAAAACTTGGAGCAAACAACTACAATACAAAAGGAAGTAGCACCAACTCAAGGAAACTGCAGACAGTTTCAGAAAGCTCTCAGAAAACCAAATAACAAAGGAAAAAAATCTTCTTTAGAAACCAACAAAACCAAGACTCGCCAGATCAGTGATCTGAAATCCAGCTATTAATTCCTGAGTGCAGACTGAGCCACAACTCCAATGCAGAAAGCAGCCAAATATTTAACTTAGACCCAAACTAGAATCCAGACAAGATTTCACTGGATAGTGTAATACAAATAAAGAAACTTCTCCACAGTGAATAAAACTGATTTTAATACAGTGAAAATGCAGAGCTGGTGCTGGAAGGAAGGAGTTTGTTAAACAACCAGAAAGCAATTACAAATAGACAGAAAACAAATCATTTATTAGATTACATCCTCGTTGGACCCAATTCCCTACAATGCCATGCAGGGAAATCACTGCTCTTCAGTGCTGAAGGGAAATTAAAGACTAAATTTTGGGCAGAAAAACAAGCAATAAATTGGTGGATATTCAGTAAAATCAGCAGCATAAAAACCTGTAGGACACCTAATTACTTCAAATCAGGAACTCAGCACAATAAAGAACAGATACATCAGTATCACACTAATAGAAAGTAGACGCACAAGAAAACAAGATAATGTGTTTCTGCTGAAAAATAATGAAGCTGTAAGGGTAGCACTACATAGACAAGTTCCCTCTGTGAAACAAAACACCTGATAAGATACCTGATACTAAATAACACTAAAAGTAGTTTGGAACAAGAAATAAATCACATCCATATACTATGTGGTGGTGATACTTAATGTCAGCATCAAGATCATATGGAAAATCACAAACAAGCCTGAGGAATAAGAAGGAAACTGTAAGAGACCCTTGATATTTCATATTTTAGAACCTCTTCTGATAGAATATTTTTACAAATTAGAATGCAACTTAAAGCAAAAATGTGAATTATACTTACTTGAGGAAACAAACATTGAATTTGATAAAGAAGTAATAAAAAGGAATTTTATTTTATATACAGAGGGAAGTTCTTTTGCACCTTCACGGTTGTTATATAAGTAGTGGTGGATAACCTGCTTTACCTGAATGCATGACAGAATATTCTTCACCCACGTATCAGAGAGCTGTACCCTCAAAGGTCAGACATAGAACATGGCAGCTTTTTTAATTCCTTCGTGTGAAAAGCTTCAGTCATGTCCCCTGGCCTGACACCACTGAATGCAAATGAGGGACAATTAAGAATTACTAACTAATTTCACTAGCTACCCAGAAGATCAAAATCGTATATTTGGAAAATGTTAATTAAAAACAACCTTGCTTAGAGGGGAAAGGAATTTTTTTTTTTTTTAAGAGATCCCACTATACTAAGTAAACAGAGGGAAGGGAAAAAATAGCACTGAGTAAATTTGAAGTACTAAGAAAAGTATGTAAGGACAACGAAAAGCAGCAGTGGTGAAAAGGAAGGAAATTTTCTGCTTTTAAGTATATTAGTAAGACAATTACCTTTAACACAGGTAAATTATAAAAATGGGAATAATGCATTTTTTATCTGAGGAAATACTAGATGATGATTTCATAATGAACATGAGTAACAGAATATAAAGGTTTTGCCATGCCAAATCTCTTCTACTGCTTTTAAAGTACTGGACAGAAAAGGTAACAGTGCCACTGTGTTCCTATTTTACTGTGGCATTTCCATGTCTGACAGTATTTTGATTAAGAAATTTGCATCCAAAATAAGCACCCCACATTAAATGGATTAAAACTCGTAGACCATGAAATGGCAACAGTAAATATAAGTCATCCCCATCAGTAAATGTGTGTTTCTAGAGGGCTCTAGCATGGATTGAATCATTAGCTGAAGTTATTCAACATTGATCAAAATGACATTTCCATACATTTGTAATTGATGTCACAAAAATTAGCACGATTTAGCTCAGAGAGTTCTGCAGTCCTGCAGCACAGTTGGTTCCCAATGGGCTGGAGAGCTCTACAACACCAGACCTGCTGGGCAGATGTAACCAGAGGTTTTATATTTAAATGCAATTTTATTGGACTATGAATTTTTATTGCTAGGGATTTACAGAACTTTTAAACGACAAGAAGGAGGAGGAGAGGAGTGGCAATTCTTAAATGTTAAATAAAGCTGATGCTGGCTGGGTTCCTCTCCCCATGGCAAAACAGAAGCAAGTATTCCCAACATTCCAAGCACAGCCAGGTCAAGACAAATTGCTATGTAGGTGCATGTGTTTGTCCCCTTCTCTCAGCATACAAAACATTTTAAGTGACACAAAGTCTTTCCCATTGAAGTCTTGGGAATTTTGCCAGAGTTCTGACTGGCCTCCTCTTCCAGTCTCTTCTCCCAGGTAACAAGCGACAGGGTAAGACGAAATGGCCTCAGATTGCACCAGGGGAGGTTTAAATTCAATATTAGAAGAATTTTCTTCATGGAAAGGGTTGTCAAGCATTGGAAGGGGCTGCCCAGGGAGGTGGTGGAGTCACCATCCCTGGAAGTGTTAAAAAAATGTGTGGATGTGGCATTTGAGGACATGGTTTAATGGTGAACATGGTGGTGGTGCTGGGTTGATGGCTGGACTTAATCACCTTAAAGGTCTTCTCCAGTTTTAACTATTCCATGGTTCTCTGATTTCTTGATTTTAAATCCATGACTCCTATAAAAAAGGATTCAATCAGCACTTGCCTCATCTTCCAGACCTGAATTTTCTTCACAATTCAGCATGGGTTTTTTTCTGAATAGCATTATCTTTCCTTCAAAAAGGAAAGATTTTCTTTCAGTCTTTTATTATTGATGCCCAGTGGCTGCTTTCTCTCTCTCTGACTCTCTCTAATGCTTCATGCCAGGCTTTAACCTAAACAAGTTATTCTTCATTGGCCTGACTGTATGATGTGCCTGGGCACAGAAAGGAACTGGGATTTAGAACAGGTCAGTGAAGGTGCCAGCTTGAAAATGCAGCATCTGGAAAGGGAGAGTTACAAAAAGCATCAGTTCCAGGTGAGTTCCAAGCTCCTTGGATGGAGACTGCATCGAACTCATGGACCTTCAGTACTGAAGTGATCAAGCACCCAATTAAAATCTCAGCTGCAGCAAAATACTTCACTTCAATTGACTAAGAAACTGCTGAAAGACAGCTCTTCAAAAAACAAAACTTCTCTCTTTCTGAAACTAAAGGCCACAAAGTATTTTCTGGTCAAAGGCTCTATTTTTGCTTAAAAGCTTCTCAAAATGATTTGACATTTTGACATTTTTTCCATGTTCCTGTAATCAACATGCATAAACTGAGATGACTGCATCCTTTGAGTATCCTTTAAAATTTGACAGGTACTGTGAAAAAGTTAAAGATTGTGTTTTGGTCTTACTTCACAATAGGCAATTTGGTGAAGGGAACAGGAGGTAGCTTCAAACCATCTGGAAGAGTGATGACTTCCATTGTCCCAGGGCATTTTGCCGTGTAGCTTTCCAAGCTCTGAGTGACATCTTTCTTTTCTAGAAAATAAAATTTAAAAACCATTTCAAGCTCACATTTAATTAAGATGAGGTTAAAGGCTTTTTTTGTATGAAATAACTCTAATGGCAACTAATTTCTGCATTCAGCACTTGGAGTTATGCTCAACCTAGACAGATGGATCAAATTTAATTAAGTGACCTTAAGGAAAAGAGTTCTGTAGATTTCTCAGAATTTTTCAAGTGCCAGTCTATACTTACATTTTGTTTTTTATTGTCAAAATAGAAGTTACTACAATTTCAGCTATTAAACCTTCATATACAAACAAAGCAGTCAGCCTCACACAGATTAAGGTTGTTAATGGTAGCACTATATGGGAACAGGCCCTGCTCTGAAACATTAGATGAAATAGTATCAAAGGCAATGAAGAGAAACAAATTACTTTTGATGTTAACTTGTGGGAAAACTATCTAATCCTCAAACTAATTGCACTGTGTTACACTACTAAATTATAACAACTGGTAAGAAAGATTTTCTTTGGCTTTGCTTAAAAATACAAGAACATTCAAATAAGTATATATCATCTGGGTTATCTTCAAGAATGTCCAATGATTGCTTATTAGTTTTATCCAGCAGTGTATAGAATTGTGTCTCCAGAGAAAAGAAATAAAGGTCTCTTTGGAAATATAAAGCCTCAACACAAAATTATATTTGATCTTTATGGTCCTTTCCAACCCAAACCTTTTTGTGATTCAATGATTCCCTATTTCTCTGATGAAATGGGAGTCTGCAAATCGAAAAAAGCCTGAGAGTGTTTGTTTAGAGGGACGAATGAGGCAGCTGAAAAGACCTATATTGTTTTAAAGTGAACATTCACAGAATGTTGGAAGAGACCTTAAAGTCCACCCGCCTCGCCATGGGCAGAGACACCTTCCACTAGACCAGGCTGTTCCATGTACGTGCTACCAATAAAAATAATTATTCAATATCTCAACTGTATTTTGAAAATATTTAAAAGATCGAAATCCTCGATGATAAACTAAATAGGAAAGGGGAGAGCGATAACAAGTAGTTAACACTAGTAGTACCCAAAAACCTGCTTGGACAGGTGTACTGGGTTATGCAGCAAGGTTTTGGTAGCAAGGGGTGGCCTTTGGGAGAAGACACCAGGGTATCTCCATGATAGAGGCCGTTCCAGACAGCCCCAAAACAAATCTGCTGCTGCCCAAAGCTGGGCCAATCAGTTATGCTTGTGGCACCTCTGTGAGAACGTATTTAAGAAAGGGTAAAAAACGTTGCATAGCAGCTGTGAGAGGGAGGAGTTTGAAAAATGTGAAAGAAACATCCTGTAAACCATGCCAAAAATACCAAAACCTGCCCAAAACACCATCTTGGGCCTTGAAAAGCGCAAACATCCAGCGGTGCCTGTGCTGCCCACATCAATCCAACTTAGTTTGTGAATTCTACAGCCATGAGTACACACTCCTTCAAAGCAAATAAACATTGATTATAATCCCCTTCACTATGGAATTAATGCCACATAACTGACAAATTGCCTTGTTTGTGTCTGTGTTTCACTGAACAATCTCGAGCCATTCCCTACATTTTAATTGCCTGTAGGAAATGGTCCCAAAACCACTTTAGTTAGACATCCACATACACTCAGACCAGCACCGCACAGTCAGGAGTTGTAGGGGTTCAAGACTGAGTATTATCATCAAAATTTCAGGTTATTTGCCATATTATGAGCAAGGGCACACAGAGCAAGCAGAATCCACCGAGATGGAAATCTTCACAGCTACCAGCAATGATGAAGATAACACTACAGCATCTGCTTAATTGTGCTTGAAACCAAAGGTCTGTCACTTCAGAGCACAGGCTTTCATTTCCTAGTGTGAAACACTGTCAGTTATTTTTCTCAAAGAAAGCAGGTTTCCATTTGCAAGAAGAATTTGTTCACAGATTTTTGAGTCGCACAGTTATTTCACCGTAGCAGCTCCCCGCGCGTTCTGTGAGAACAAAGCCAAACCAAACCATTTTCCCATGTTGATGTTGTGTGAAACAGCTTTAAGCACACTGCTGCCAGGCCAGCAGCTCTGTTCCTTTTTCGTAGCACCACGTCTCAGCCAAGATGCTGAAGGAATCCACATCAGCAGGACACAGTGAGAGGCATTCACGATGCACGAGAGCTGCCTGATCCTGCCCGAGAGCCTGTTCTGAAAGCAAACACTGGAGCCTTCTTCCTCGAGGAGCACCTCGGCTCCCTCATCTCTGTGGCCTAATGGTTGCCAAAAACCTGCTACAATTGCAGCTCTCAATTCTCACAGCTTCTGGCTGCCTGTCATTGTGTTCTGACAGAACCTTCTGGGAGGATCCACTGAACTCCTCAACCTCCTTCCTGACCCACAGTTAGGAGATTTCTGTGACTGTTATCACCAGCACTTATCTTTTCGAAAAGAAGAGACAAAAACCAGCTGCTTTTGGAGGTCTTTACCCAGCCGGTGCCTTCATGCTTGTACAGGTCAGCAGGAAGGCAATCACCACTTGATCCTGTGACCTGTGAATTCACCTCAACAGCTTTAAAAGCCTGTCCTGCAGCTGGGAGCACTACTGGATACTCTTGTGTAGGTATTAGAGACTCATTTACTGAGTGAGGAGTGACAGATTATTTTCTCATCTGAATTAACCATGTTCACAATTTTTTTTTCCTCAGTTTCTCTCCAGACTCACTGAGAGACCAGGATCACAGGATTTGGCTGTAACCAAATAAAGCTGAGCAAAGCCACTCTCTGCACTGGCACTCGAGCACATTCTGCTCAGTTTGTTCAGTACAACCCCATAGTAGTTTCCCCATTTCATAACAAATTGGTTTTGACTGCTCCTGACAACTGAAAATTTTGCAAGTCCACCCATATTCTTGGAATTTCATTGCTTAACTACGTCACATCAACACAACAAGCGTTGGGGTTTTGTCCAAGCTGCTTCAAACCTTCTAATATGAGAACACAAAAATCTGAGAGTTTCAGGTGCACAGTCAGAAACCATTAGTGATTGAAAGCCACTAAATGTAAAAAAGACAAGATTTTCTGCTCGTTTTACAGTCATGTGGAGCAGTATTTCACAATAATGGAGGCACCGAAAAATCAGACCAGGACAGGACACAAGGTCAGTTATTAGACTAACATTTTTAAGCACTTCAGTAACTGTGATTTAACAGTACCACACAAACAGCAGTTAATGTCCTGGCAGGTAACACAGAAAATGAGAAGAACACAATTGCTGTAACTGTAGATTTTAGCTCTTCAATATTTGAAAAAATTTAAAATAGCCGTACTCAGGTTCAGTCATTACCTACTGAACACTAAGGCAAATAGTAAAAATGTAACATTTGTTCTTTGGCAGTAATTGGTTGATGTTGTGTTGATCAAGTCATGGTGTCCCTTGCAGTACACCTACAGGCAGGTGGAATAAAGAAAGGGAACATTTCACCTGACCCTCCAATTACACCGGAACAACTTCATTTCCTTATGAAGCTCACTAAAATATTGAAAACAAATAGCTAAACACCTTCTGACTTAAATTTTACCTCAGTGATAGGCCCAGAATCAACATTTTAACAAAAACCCTCATTGCCCAGGGTGCTTTGTGCTGGCTGAGCTTTTTGCTTCTCCCTTGAAAACACTGAATAATGGTCCAGAGGAGTGCTCCTGCAGCAGTCCTGACCCAGCTCTCTCAGGACAGACTCAAGTATCTCCTTAATAAATTGACAGTAATATATAACGAGACAGAAAATTCAGTCTAATGACAGAAAAAAAAAAAGATAAAAAGTACTATTTGCACCCATAAACACAGATATGGCCTTCGAGTGCCTAAAGAGAGCCTACAAAAAAGATGGAGAGAGACTTCTAACAAGAGCATGTAGTGACAGGACAAGGGGGAATGGATTCAGACTGACAGAGGGCAGGTTTAGATTAGCTGTTAGAAAAAAAAAACTAGTTACTGAGGGTGCTGAGGCCTTGGCACAGGTTGCCCAGAGAAGCTGTGGCTGCCCCATCCCTTGAAGGTTGGATGGAACTCGGAGCAACCTCGTGTAGGGGAAGATGCCCCTGTCCACAGCAGGGATGATCTTTAGGGTTGTTTCCAACTCAAACTATTCTGGGATTCTATGGTATTTCCTTCACACACACACAAAATGAGAATTGCTTGGTGAGCCCTAGAAAAGAGGAAGTCCATGTCTGCTTCCAGGGGAATCTTCAGTCTCACCCTGCCATGACGTGCAGTGTACACTTTAAACAAAGAATTTCAAAAAGGCCACAGAATACATTAAGACCCTCACAAAAGCTGCAGTAGAAGTTGAGTATTCACAGACAGCAACCGCTACAGACTTTCTACTCTGCAGTTACTCACAGCTTGCAGGGGTGTGCAAAGCTCCTCAGAGCCGTTCAGGCAGTGCCTGAGCTCTGGTTTGGGCAGATGCAGACGGACGGGGAGCACCACATTTCTGTGCTCAGGGCATCCCCCTGCCCGAGCTCAACCAGAGGTGTGAGCAAAGCACCTCGGCAAGACCTGCACGATCAATCCACTCCTGCAGCACCTGGGCTGGGAGCTCAGCAGAACAGAGCAGCTCCTCTCATGTGCAGGCAGCACGCCCTGCTTTCCCACCCCGTAACTCTGACAGGGATTGGGTGATGGCACTTTCTACAGTTTCAGTAACAAACAGCATCTCTAATATTTTTCTGAAAAATACATGGAGCAAGTAAACACAACTTCAAACTGCTCAGAAATCCGATACCTGAACAAGCTGCTTTGAAAGCAACACAGGAACCCTGGGTGTTTATCCCAGTATTGTCTGCTGCAATAAATGTGTGTGTTCCTACAGACTCCAAAGCTGTTCTTACTGAGAAAAGCACTGGCAGTCAGCAGAGAGTATGAACCCATTTCTTTAGGAAATCAAGCAACATAAATCTCTAAATAAACACAGCAGAGACTAATAAAATTCACTGTTTGACACATTGAAAAGAGCAGAAACTACAATAAAATAATTAATCTATGCTACCCAGAGATTAAGACCTGTTTTCTTGAACAGAGCATCATGAACTATATTAAAGAGACTGACTCCATCCACACAAAGGATTCAGTTATTTGCTGTGTAATAGCTCATCTCTGAAAAGTAAGTTCTCAGTTTACTACTAACTTTGCAGGAAGTGGGTAGAAAATAATATTTTAGACACAAATAAAAATAGCTGTCTTTTAGAAGCAGAATGTTTTCCGCTTCTAAAATGACTGCCACAGGGAAAAAGAATGGAAAGAGACTGACTAAACACATCACAGTCTTCCATTACAAGATTTTTAATAATTATATAAAACGTGTACACATGAAGTCCCAGCCAGCTTGAACAAAAATATTTCTAGTTAAAACCTCATTAAAAAAATCAACATAGCTGAAGACAGAGTTCATGAAGACAGAGTTCATTAAGACACCATTAAAATTTCAGTATCTGGTTCTTACCGCATCTCAGAACTTCAGATGTCTGCATACTTTCAATATTAAAAAAATATATTTTGTACACACAAAATCAGTATATAAAGCACTGAAATCAGTAATAATTTCTTCATGTTAAGGAGTATCAGGAGTCCTACTTTTACAAAAAGTGGAGTAAATTAGGCATAGGTAACTTCTATAAAGATAAATGAAGTTAAGGACTGCTGCAAAGCTGTTTCTGGGCAAGGCAGGTTTTGTAAATATTCACACATACAATGGCACAACTGTTAAACACATCTGATTCTGGATTTTGTGTGGAAGAGGCAGAGACAGATGGAAAGAACAACAGATTGATTTCTGCAGAACATTTTCCCCAGTATACTGTTATACGACATCACAGGAATTTGGCCAGAAAGGTTTATCAGGATTCAAAATTTCAATGCCTGCTTGAGAAAAGGATGGTTTAATTGTTGAAAAAACTGGAAAACTGTCTGAAAACTTAAAATGAAAACATGTCAGCTCTCTCTCCTAATGTACAGTTTGAATTTTCCCATCCTTCTGTAAAAACATCTCTTCGGTATCACTCCTATCTTACTCATCTTTTCTTAGCACATCCAGTCACACTAAATGGACATCATATGGGGAGATCACTATGGTACATGGATGATCCATTTTTAAACATGGGTGTTTCTTTTTCCATACAAAGTGACAATTTCAATAGCAGCCTTGACTCCAGTGCTTTAATTTGAATTTAGGGTGAGAGAGCAGTATTGAGTCTGTTAAATGTCATATAAAATGTATTTGAATTTTAGTAAGATAGCACCTCCTAAAATAGCTTCCTTTGGTACAAAAAAATTAGCACTTAATAATACAGCACAAATTCTTCATGTCTTCATCTTGCCAATTAAAGTAGATCTTCCCCAAAGGATTTTTTTTTCCCTGGAATAAAACCTTGCAATGTACCTCCATTTGCACACCTGTATCTTTTCCCTGAATTAACTGAGGGAAATCACACTTCTTCAAGATCAGTGGTACCTACATGAAGATGGGAATTTCAGGCTAAAGCTCAGAAATTTCATTTTCTGCACAAATGACCTTAAACAAATAGAAAACTTGTCATGAAAAAGCACTACTCTACTGCAAGGATTCATCTGCTGTTCTAACTAAGAACTTGGTTATGGCACTGGATGGAGTTTTGTACCTCAAGTCTAAGCAAAGGTGAATCACATGTAAAAGACCTTCAGGTTTGTCTATAATGCCAAACATTTGATTCACTTTGATCCACAGTACATTATTTTTTCCTTCATATAACATGAGACTTAAAAAATTATTGCTTTTCATATCTATGAAAATAAATCTTTTATTCCTGTTACTAGTTTACTCCATTTCATTTATTTATTCCATTTTAAAAAATCCAAGTTTAAAAGACGTGTAATACAGGAAAATAAATTACACCCTCTTAATAAAGCAGTTTGAGCTAAGTTATTTAATAAGTTGGCTTGTCTCTACAAAATACAAATTCCAGAAAGATTTTAAAGGGTGGGAGTTCGAAAGAACAGAAAAAAGTGTCACAGATAAACAACTTTTGGGAGCAGGAACACAAGAGTGAAAGTCATGGTACCATGATGAATAAGAGTTAAGTGGCTTCTAAGGAGTCTCCTCCTACTTCATATACAATCTCCCAAGTCTTTTATTCCAACCCCTCAGAAAGCATTTCTATTCAGGCTTTTCTAATATATTCATTCTTACACCACAATGTGCCCCTGCTAGACATCAAACACGAGGTGACAAGTCTGTTTAATTACATTTTTATACACACATATACACACATACACTTACTTACATGTAAGTACAGAGTTAAGATACAGCACTATGCTGAAGCTGTAAAATATTTCAAAGTAATGGCTAAGAACTACCCAGGCTGCTACAAATATTCCCTGGTAATTATACTGAAGATTTCCATCCTCATCCTGAAATCACTTAATTCGAATATTGTAAGACCAAGCAAAGTAGCTCCCTTTTGAAAGATTTACTGGTTGGGCAAAACCAACTTGCAGGTACTTTGTCAACTAAAATACAACACAGTGCATTAAAACCAGTTCATCAGTGTCAGTTAAGTAAACCTCAGTTCAACTCTGAAGTTTACATCAAGTTTTAATTTGCATTTTATTCCCTGTTCAGTCTGATTAAAGCATCATTCTTTTTAGCCCTTGCAATCAGTAACATTTACCTTTCTAAAAATGAATTTACATGCTACAGATGATCCTAGGAGAAATGCTGCCCTAATTTAAATATAAAGTATTTTAAGCATTGCAGCACAAAAGAGAAGCTGTAGAGCAGAGCAGTTGGTGCCTTCACTACACAGCTTTGGTGGATTGGATTTGGTACCTGTGACAGCATCTCTTCACTCTCTAAGAGCACATTTCCAACACAGCATCTCTTACTCTCCACTCTCAAGTAACATTACCACAGTCAAGTCTACTCTAGAAACTTCTAAATAACCTTGGCTCAGCAACAAATTGTGATATTGCCACTTTTGCCAGTTTCCTAATAGCTTACATCTGTTTTGACAAAGGCTGCTTTGGACTGGGGTAGAGTTAATTTTCTTCACAGTGGCTGAGCTGTGTTTTGGATTTGTGCTGAAAACAGTGTTGATAATACAGGGATGATTTGGTTATTGCTGAGCACATGACTGGGAATCTCCTTCCTCAACACCCTAAACTCAATCATTTATTGTTTCTATCTCTTCTAATCATTAATGAATTAATGAACCAATACCTGTTGTTTGGCTTGGTTTGGTTTTTTTTTTTTTTTAATCAGGAACACTGTATTAACTAAATCACACACATTTAAATGTTCCATCATTCCCTGAAAATAAGTCATGCTTCAAAGATGTTCCAACCTCTTCCTATTAAATCACAATTATCCATACACCTACTACTATTTACTAGAGCTTCTGAGTACTGAGGCCAAATTTACTGAACTCCAGAGAGGTTCAAAGGATGGAATTTGGTTTACCTCATTTCAAGAGGAGCATCAATGACCAGGGTCACTTTGTCAGTACTGAGACAGCCATGGGTATGTAAGGGGAGTGATGAATCTTGTAAAGAGAGCCACTGGCATGGCCAGGGTCATTAGGAAGACGAGGACACAGATGTATCAGTTGGAAGAACTTCCATCTCTCTCTGAACTGTTAAAAAAATACAGCAATGCACTTGCCATTTGTAATTTTAAAGTGAGGACAAAAACAGTTTAAGAAATTAACTGCAACTGTAGTTCAGCTGTTTAAAATTAAAATGCTTTTGGTGTCTTTGAACCTTATCTGGTACCTGAAATTTATTACTACTCATTTTACAGTTCAGATCACTCCCTACCATAAACCACTTCTAATTACATTTCAAAATAATTTCACAGATTTATTCCCTGCAGAGGAAGGACCAGCCTTGGAATCTTCTTTTCTACACAGAAAATGTTGATCCAAATTTTCTGATACAGCTCAATCTTCCCTGAGTGTCTCTTTCCATACCTCAATTATCTTTGAGTTCTGGCAGGCTTCCTGCTTCTGAGTGAAGTTATTATTTTTCATGAGTTGAGCAAGTTACACCTCAAAATCTTTTCTAGGCTTATGTCTTTATTTGTAATATTTACAATCTTGTTTCCTCTATTTGAGGAAAACCTAAATTTGAAAAACAGGAGGAAAAAAAAAGAAGAGCAGCATTATGAAAATAGGCAGGAGAAGGGGCAAACAGAGGGGAGAAATGGTGAGCAACCAGCTCAGACTGAAATGAGCTGAAACTCTCAACAGCTCTGGCTACAGCTCTGCAAACACGGGGTAATGAGAAAGTCACAGCAAGACGTGAACAGAGAACGGGAGGCAGTGAGGTGAACAGAGTCCCAAACTGCTTCAGCAGTCCCTCAGAAAAAGGTGCAGTTTTAAATCATTCCATGCGCAAAAGTTATTTATAGGTTCACAGGCTATTCCTGTCCCCTGCTCCACTGAAATGCCATTTAGTCCTATCTCTGTGGGGAGGTATCACCCACCAAGTGCCTGTGCAGCCGCACTTCGATTTCCAGGTTTGGATGGAAATTCATGACGTTACAATTTTAAGTAAAGATCCTCAGAAATTGAGTTTGGTCCTTACTGCTGCTTGGCAGGAGGGCTACAAAGGGTTAAACTTCAAATCATTTCCACATTCACTTGTGGTCTAGCTGTCAATTTTCATGAGCCCAGTTTAATATTCTTCCTTATTTCCCATACTTCTACATAGCAATTTGAAATTTAAATGGCACTGAGGGAATGCATATGCAATCTGTTCTATAAATAAAAATGTCTAAAATACTGCATAATTTCCTCTTTCAAACTGCAAGATCGAAAGACATATTTTAAGAGTTGTAAGACACCACATCTGACATCATCAAATTAAGCTTAGTCCAGACTTAACCATAATTTCTGAAGATAAACAAGTTTTGGGTTTTCTTTCTTAGATCAAGCTCATCACTTCTTTGTAAAAGGCACAATCTCACCCTGGCAGCTGACATCTCACCCATCACCTGAGCACAGAAGGCTTGAAAGGAAAAGGTTCTCAGAGTGCTCTCAGATTAATGGTGTGAAGTCCCTCAGCTACCAGGAAGTCCAAGTTGTCAAGGTGTCAAGGTGGCCTGCCCAGACAACACTGCCAAGTCCATCTCAACTCGTCTAGAGGATGAGGGGAACTGAAACAGCATTCAGCAGAAATTTGGGCAGAAATTCTTCATCAGTTACAATGATCTCAGTACAGGCTGAGAAAAAGCATCTTTTGGTAGTATCCAGTGATTTAGGAATCAGCCACACAGAGGAAGGACAGAAAGGCACACCAGGATGTTTTGGGAGGTACAGTCCTCTCCATCACCTACTGTCAGCTCAAGAATAATCCAAATCCCTGGTCAACAGATCAAAAATTGCTTCTGTGTGTTTAATGCAGAATCGTCACAGAGTGGTTTAATGTGGACACCCAAGAGATAAGGGACAGGAAAAATCCACTGGAAGGACTGTCCCTAAGGGTAGAAATCCACCCCCAGGCTGGAATGACAGGCTTCTCCTGTCATTCCATACATCACGCTAACGTACCCCCAGTTCTGTTTCCCTGATGGGTGTGCTGTCCTCCAAGCCCCTTTATCCCTTATGTGTCTGTACCCTAGAATGTTCTCCCTTCCCCACTTCCCCGCTGGCCCTCGTTCCTTAGTCCCTCCCTCGCAGTATCCCTATTGGTTCCCTTGCCCTAGTCACGCCTCCGCACCACCCCTGTACCCTCAAACTATTGGTTCTGCGCCTCTCTCCGCCCCAGTATAAAACCCTCTGTCCTCCATTGTTCCTGGTCTTCACTGCTGGAACCCTTCAGGATGTGGCTGCGATAAACCCTCCTGTGGAACCCCGTGCAGAGACCCTTCCCGGACTCTTTTCCTGTCAGCCTGCACGTGAGCGTGTGCCCGCTGCTCCGGTGGCAGAGGGGCTGGCGTGTGCTTTAACGGCCTCCCTCGTTCAGCCCGCGGGGATTAGGGAGAGACGCAGTCCCTCATCAGCCGGGCCGCAGCAGCCCTACCGCAGCGGCTTCCTGCGGAGAGGCTTCTGGGAAGGTTGCGGCACCTTAACCATCGACAGGCGCCGTGAGAGTTTAATTCATTAAACTTGACAGAGCAGTTGGGATCTCAGATGTGAGGGCTATCACCTGACCAGAAGACTGGAAAGAACTCAAGTGCAGCAACAATAACCACAGGACAGGAAGATCTTGGCAGAGAAGCACTGAAAAGTGCACATTATTTCCCAAACAACAAAATAGATGAACTTTGATGATCTCTAAGGACCTGGCCCCTGCCCCCTGACACCCCCCCCCAAAAAAAAGAGAAAAAAAGAACACGAATAGAACACTCCTAGTTTCATCCCATGCTGTGCATGGTGGGTGAGAAAAGGTCACATCAGCACAAGATCCTTGCCACCAGAAGCAAAGAGCAGGAATGACAGCTGGAAACCTGCTGAATGTCTGGAAGAATATGAGCTTGCAGGGGTGAGGGACAGTCCTTATCCACCTAAGGTGAGGAGAGGCAAGTTTTGCCTTAATCCACAACTGCAGGAAGGAATTAGGTTCTAAACATACCCGAAAGTGAGAAAACACAAACGAAATTAAATGTTGGGATCCAAAGCAGTAACTCAACTGTATTTTTTCATAAAAGAGGAAAGAAAGAATAGGAAAGTAGGAGAATGCCAAGAATGCCAGAAAAGGGGTTACCCCCACCACTGCTCCAGCACTGGCTCACAGAGTGCCATGGGGGAGATCTCCCTTGGTGCTAGGAGGCTTTCCCAGGGGTCCCTCCCAGAGCTGCCCAGCCAGGGAGCAGAGCCAGGGCAGCAGCACCAGCACGGTGGAGCAGCCTTGTAGGAGCAGCCAGGACAGCAAGGGCACTTCATAGACCTCCCAGACTTTTGGAAGGTTGGGCACTTGCTTATAGAGGGTTTTGAGAGTGGCAACCTCACATCCAGTCACAGCAACAGCACATCATTGGTGAACTTCATCTCTGCTCCCCTAAAATCCACTGGCTGCTCCTTGGTATCCAGGCCAAGTTCACCTGATGCACCCAGAATTTATTGCTCCCTCCCCTATGTACCAACTACAAGGTCTTTCAATGACCTTTAAACAGGGTGCCTCATTTTCTAAACTAAAGCAGTTCAAAGCTTTTACTTTGAAACCTCAAATCTTCGCAAAGGCAATGGAGAAACATTCCCACCTTTGTACTCCGTCACCACAGGGGCATGCTCTGGTGAGCAGTCAGTCACATTTCCTTAGCAGCTGTTTCCAAATAGCTCTGTGTTTGGAGAGGCCCTCACAGATGAGCCAACTCGGAATTATTTGCACTCAATGCGAGTCACAGTCCTTTTAACCAGTATGAATATTATCAGTAAAGAGCCATAGTAAAAGAAGGGCTTTTTTTCCAAATATCTGACATTACTCAATTCAAATTCACTGAGCTGTGCACACAGTTTTGTTTCAAAAAGCATTATGCAAAAGATAGGTTTAATTCCAAGCAACTTTGCAACTGCACATTTTAATTCTTATTTAAAGAAAGTGATTCTTAGGGGCTTGTTAACATTAAAACATAATGGCTTGAGATTAGAGGTTTTATGGAGAATTTAGTACCTCTTTTTGCTTAGCAGAAGACTGCATTTTACATATTTATGTAACTAAATAGCTTAATTTTAAATTAAATTTTTACCTTCCATATTGTTAAAATAGTGACTGAAATGTCCCATTTACTTGATGATACTCTTTATTTAGCTTTGCCAGGCTGCATGTTTGGAGATTCAAATAAATTCAAGTAAACACAGACAAGTTGTATTTTAAAGTGTGTCATTCAATTAAAACATTAAATTTTGCTTTAAACACAAACCAGTTTTGACTATGCATTTGTGTTCCATTAATAGAAGCAAGAGCTTCTAATTAATAGACCTAGATTTCATTGGAACAAATAAATCTCATCTGCTGAATTTTTACTTGGAGAATAAATCTTTTTTTTCTGTTCTCTGAAGTCCCTGTATCCCAACTTCATCTGGACTAGTAAATGGACAGAATTACATTAAAAAACTAGAAAATATTCCTTTTCTATGTCTAGAGGCAGCTAATCCTGAGAGAAAAAGGGTTAGAAGGTCAAGTTCCAGTGCCAAATGCTGGCAACTTCCTCTCAGCTTAAGAATTTTCACTTCTATTTATTCTAATTTTAAAAATGATCTGCAAACTACCCGAACTTTAAATACAAGAATAGGATTTAGCAAATAATCAGTAACAAGCTTTAAAAATATGCAGTTTATTTAGGAAAGAAAACATTCAATCAAAAACTGACTTTTCAAAACAGTGAGTTTTCCTCCACCCTTAGCAACTGGTGACTTTCTATGCAGCACAGAAAAACAGTAAAATCTTGTCACTCTTGAACTCCAATACCACTGGATTATTTCTGTTTTCTAATTAAACCTTCAATTGGTTAAGAAAATCTGGACGTTTCACTGTGATTATCAGAGAAAAAAACTAATGACACCTTTTTCACAGTTTGTAAGGGGAACAGCTCACAGTAAGTAAAACAGTAACATAATCCTCTGCCTGCAATTGTCTTGCTGTTGTTCTTTACCACAGCTCAAGACTGAAGGGTGTTTGTCAGTTTATTTTTTCCTAATATTCTGGTGTTTTTGAAAGAACTATAAATTTAAGGTCATTTTCTATGCTAAATGGACCCTTGCACAACATCAGGTTGGACTTGATGATCTTGGAGGTCTTTTGCAACCTTAATGATTCTATGGTCACACAGTACCAATCTCAGAAGAGTTATCAAAAAAATTACAAGCCAGAAATACATTTCTGGCACTGTCATCCATACATTAGCCCCTTTGGAACACCACTCACCATGTCTGAGCAAGAGCTTTTCAATAAAAGCCATCAAACTCAACAGCAAGCTCTGTTTTGGATGTATTCAGGAGAGAAGGAGAAAAAAAATATTCAGCTATTTTTCAAACACATGGGAGAACATTTAGTTTGATTTCTCAAAGGCACTAAACATCCCTGTAATTATAGGTCTTATGAAACTGGAGGTTTTACTGAGACATACAATGTCTGAAGGCGAAAAACAAAAAAGTTGCTTCTCCGTAAGGGTTCAAACCTTTTTAGGATTAGGGATTAACAGTGTCACATGTGGAGATGCAGAGTGGTAGAGCTTCCATACATCTATTAACAAAGCTTCACTGTAAGCCCTGGAAAATCCAAGGACCTTTTGACAGCAAATAAGATATACGGACAGAAAGCAGATTTAGTCCAGTTTATCAGTTCCTCTCCTTCCTCCAGCACTGATTTGAGCCACTGAACAGAGGGAAAAAAGCAGGCAAAGATCCAAAGTTTGCCAACAAAGTTCTTGGCCGCAGGAGTCACTAAGGGGAGACACCTGCCCATAACTAAAGGAGAAAAGAAAAAAAGAAACCCTATCCTTTTTCACTGCCATCCTCTTTATTGTAAACAAAGGAGTAACTGGAAAAAAATGCATTTTTTACCTAGCTTACTGGGAAGCAAAAATTTTTAAAATCTTTCAGCACTCATTAAGATCATTGGTCTCATTAAGATGGGTGATGAACAAGTCAGTCTGGAATATTTTTCCTAAGAAACATAATACAAACATAACAGTTGTCACTTCTGGCTTCTCCAAGTGATTCTGTAAATGCTACCTCACCCTACCCCATAGAAGGGTCCTGACACACATCATTGCCATTGCTGAAAATCATCCACAGACACATTCACTTCATTGTCAACCTCTGACAAATGTATTAAATCCTGTTAAAATTTATTGCTGAATTAAAAAAAAAAAGAAACTGCAGAAATGTAGAGAAACTTAAGGCCACTGTCCCAGTTAAATACTGTTTAACTCAGGTCCATCATGTTCATTCTCTCCAAGTTAGAAACACAGAATGGTTTGGATTGGAAATGACCCTAAAGATCATCTAATTTCAACACTCTGCTGACTGATTACCATTAAACAACCCACCTCAGCCATACACAGAATTCCCCAACTTCCGGGCTCTCCATTACTTCTCAAATTAATTGTTATTTCAAAACAGACTCCCATTATTTGACTGTGGGTCAATAGAAACTGCAAATATCTGCTTCTTTAAAAAGTCCTACCTTGGTCAGAAAGGAAATCCAGCATGGTCTGGAGCAGGAAGGAGAGATGCCTGACACACAGGGCGGGATTGCCCATTCTCCTGGAAGCATAAACGAGTTCATGGAGCAAACGCATCTGCACTGCAGCCCATCCCCTGTGAGTTCCTGGAAAGAAAGCAGGTATTTAATGTATTTTAAAGTTGGAAGTCATCACAGACCCATTGATTTTGGTTTTCTTCATAAGCTAAGCAGTAATTTTATGGCACTTATACCAATCACCCAATGGTTGTTACAAAATCCAAATCTTGTTACTCAACACAAAAATTAGGATTGTTGTGTTTGCTTGAATTATCTAAACATGAAATCAAGTTTTGTTTTATATGCTTGTCTACTGACTAATAAATGTATCATTAAAATTCAGAAGATGAAGTTAACACTTACCATGAAGCAAAACCAAAATGATACAGAAAACCTTTAAAGTTTTATATTTTTTTTAAATTCTCTGGACAAATTCACATGAGATTTCATACAGAAATTGAAGTCATAAAATCACAGAATGGGTTGGATTGGAAGGGACCCTAAAGATCATCTAATTCCAACTCCCAGCCATAGGCAGGGATCCTTTCCACTACACCAGGTTGCTTAAAGCCCCATCCAGCCTGGCCTTGGACACTTCCAGGGATGGGGCAGCCACAGCTTCTCTGGGCAACCTGTGCCAGGGCCTCACCACCCTCACAGTAACAAATTTCTTCCTAATATCCAATCTAAACCTACTCTCTGTCAGTTTGAAGCCATTCCCCCTTGTGCTGCCACTCCATGTCCTTGTGAAAAAAAAACCCCTTGTAATTCTTAACTCTCTTTAAAGATCAAGCAAGAGATATTTTCTCTAAATGCTTTCCTGGCCAATAAAAGCAATAAAACTTTAGAACACGAAGAACGTATCCTGATTTTCAGTCTTTAAAACTAAGTTTCAGACTATGAATTACTTCATATTTGCAGAGTATCTGTGGAAAGAATAAATAGATCATAACATAACCTTCCTTTCAGAACCATAATATGCAGCACTCTTCATGAAGCTTAACCTGCTTTTAGTAGTAAGCAAGAGCAATAATTTTTAAATAACAGATATTTCAAGATGCGCAATACTTCATGAACTTCAACAGCTTTCCTTCTAATATCATCCATCAGCATTTGGCAAACTGTTTTAGGAATATTTACTGCAACCAAACCTTGAGTTTATATTTTGAGAGTCTCATTATTTTTCATGTGTGAAATGTCATTTCTATCTTAGAGTTTACAGTGATCTTTCCATATGTCTCTAAAAAAGCCATTTTGGGCATGAAAATCAAACAAAGCATTTCAGTGCAACATGAAGATAAGGTAAAAATGAAAGATAAACACCAATCATGCCGGGAGTTTGCCTTTTTAAGCATCATTTCTTGCAGAACTTCTACAACCTCTTCTCCCAACACAGTCCCATCCCATGCCACAGCATATTTTTCCCAGCACATTCCCTCTTCCTAGATTAGATTCTTTGCATCCGGACCACTTGGCATTTTCTACCTCCTGTCACGTATAATTTCTTTGACTGCTAAATCACACCAGTTAAAAAAAACCCAACACTAACCATCCACAAATACAGCTCAGCCCATCACTTCCTGCTCCTCTCCTGCAGTTACAATGTTTAGGGAATGGTCCCCAAAACTGCTGCTATAGAACACAACACAAAGTTTTGGAAAGGTTTATTCAAAAGGAGCTGCCAAGCAGCATTTTAATTGTCTCTCTAATTTGTGGGAACATGTGACATACTTGACCCTGTTAATTACATTATATGTGTGTATGTGTTTCTACATACAAAAATATGTAAAAGAATTTTTATGTGTGCCTATATATAGAAATATGTAAAAGGCCTCTCAGTCTTTCATTATAAGCTCAAACAGCTACAAAACCAAAAGAAATACAATTTCTGATGCCAACAGCTGAAGGCACTTTAACTGAAAAAAACCTCCAAAATAATATATGACCTGTTTATGCACTGAGAAGCATTTTATCAAAACAATAACACTTTTGAAAAACATTAGAAAAGAAGTTTTTGTAAGTAAAACAATTACTTCCTGCAAACAGGGAACCACAGCAACAGCTTCAGCAGTGGCTCGCAGAAATTCGAAATTATTGGACCAACACTAAGAAAAAGTGAAGGTACAGTGTTAAACAACTGCTTTATCTGCTGCAATTAGTTTCAGATTAGTAAATAATTTAGGTTGACTATGAAACTCTCAAGGAGATTATGAAAAGCCAGCTAGGTGCCCACTTGTGGTAATCCACACTGACCTTTGCTGAAGTCCTGAGGGTCCAGGGAGAGGCTGTAGCCCGGCAGAGTCTCCAGCAGCAGTTTGTAGCAGGCCCTCCAGCCGGGCTCAGGGATGCTGGGGGCCGCGCACTGCATGGCCGCGATGCGCTTGAAAAACGCTGATTTGCGGTGGAAACCGATGCGCTCGTACAGCTCCGACAGGATGCTGTAACGCTGGATCTTCTCCTCTTCTGAGAGCTGGAGTTTGGAGGGAAAAGAGGAAAGGACTGGTTTTTATCAAAGATTTAAAGTGCTGAGTTTTAAAAAACAAGCAGGAGGGAAAACGCAGTAGCAGACATTGGCACTACAGAAGGCCAGGGATTTGCACACAGCCAGGCATGACAGCTTCCACAGCCAGGAGAACTTAAGCTCAGTTCAACTGTTAACAAAAACTGCAAAGATGGAGTTCTGCGGCTTCAACTTTATTTGTCAGTGGTACTAACAAGTAAACAGTCAAAACAGTAACAGCTAAACAGCTCCACACTGAATGGAAGATACTTACCATGATACTCATGTGATTGAAAGGAGTGCACAAATATGCCACTTCCAAGATTTACTGATTCACTAAGATTTTCATCCCTTTAAGATTAAATCTAATCTTGAAATCTCAGGCTATGAAAGCAAGAAACTACTGTCTCGATTTTATGTCACTAATCTTGTAAACCACAAAATTTTCATTCCATGAAACTGTACTGTGATTTATAGATTCTGTGATTGAATCACAGAATCATAACATGGTTTAGACACCATCTTGTTCCACCTGCCATGGGCAGGAACATCTTTTTCTAAACCAGGTCGTTCCAAGCCCCATCCAACCTGGCCTTGACGTGTCCAGCGATGGGGCATCCACAGCTTCTCTGGCAAACCTGTGCCAGTGCCTCACCACTGCTTTGCATGAGGTTTCGGAGGGCAGCACTGAGTTCAATGGGAGCTTTTCCCAACAATGTAAAAATAAATGTTAAAGTAGCAAAATGTCACAGAAAGATACAGACCCAGGTTTCTTCACTGAGTCAAGTACTGTTACAGGATGCCCAGCAACATGGTGGAGTCACCATCCCTGAAGGGCTTTAAAAGACATGTAGATGTGGCACTTGGGGACACAATTTAGTGTTGGGCTTGGCAATGTTGAGTTAATGATTTGCCTTGAGGTCTACTCCAGCCTAAACAATTCCATGATGCATATGCACATTGCCAACAAGTGAGGTGGAATTTAGTTAAAGCTCCATTAGGCTTAAAGTTGAAACAAACTTGATAAGGAACTACCACCATGAGCTTCTTTAGCTTATCAGTGTGTTGGTGTAAGATACAGGCAACTTAATTCTTTTTGCCTCTGGCCTGGATGATAATCTTACTTTGGAGTCAGCCAGCCAAAAGGAAACTGCCACAGAAATGCTGGATTATTCCTATTCTATGTCCCAGGAACCATCAGCGCAGACCAATGCTGACACCTAGTGCACAGGATCTGGCACAATCAAAAGCAATGAAACGTACTTTAAACTACTCTAAAGCTGCCAACACGTTTTGCAAAGGCATTTCAAGTGACAAATTTCACCCAAAAAAACCCCTGAAGGACGGAAACAGCAACTCATTCTTCAAAACTGGAAGTATCAGTCAGTGTGTTTAACTTCAAGCATTTAAAGGCTTGGACAGTCAAGGGAAGCTGCTCACCACACTGGTTTGCTTTAACAGAAATTATTAGGTCTTGTAAGCAGAGCTTCAAAATGTCTTTCAGTCACTTAAGTCCTGGTATAATTACAAAAAGTAGTCTGTTCTCAAAGGTCACTTCTAATTCTGGACATAGGGATATGAGACACATCAAAGAGGAGTTTTCAGAGGGCACCACGAACTTATCTGACAGTTCAAATCTTTGTACTTCAGGATATGAAGAGACACACAGAGTAGCAAAGGATTTTGGACAGTTTCAGACAATTTTTGAAGCTGAAGTTGCTATTTTCTTCAGAACTGACAACAGAAGACAGAGATGTAAAAGTACCACCTATCCCTGAAAAAGACCAAGCCCTGTACCATGAGTTGTGAAAAAGGCAATTGCACCAAGGTGAATACTCAGAAATCAATGCAGTTGGAAAAAACGGAAAACACAAAAGGAAAATACAGAAAAATTATAGAGAAGTTTATCACAGTTCCCAAAAGCAATCTCTCAGAAAGAACAGGTGTCAGACTAAAGTTACCCATTTATGCCATTTTTAACAGATTAGAATAATAAAAAATAAGGCAGCAGAGTTCAAAAGGGCATAAGCACACGGTCAGGAAACAAGGAAAAAAGCTTTAAAAAACCCTATCAAAAGCTATTCTGTTGGGGCTCCCCCCTGAGGGGATGGGCCTTGGGACTGAAGGCACGATTACACGGCTTTCTTCCAGAGCCCCTGTTCTCTGGTCACAAGTACCCAAATCCTGTCCCCATTGGCCTTTTCATGTTCCCCTGCCCCGGGAATACTGGGGTTTTACCCAGGGGTAGTCAGTCTGGCCTAGGCCCCCAGCGAGAGCTGGGTGAAATAAAATCTCTGAACATCCACACAAAATATGGTCCCTTGGTTCTTTCCACGGGCAAATCCGTCTCCAGGAAGGTTGCAGGAAACCCCACTGCAGCACTATTCCTTACATACAAATTCTGACAACGTTCGCACACCTATGGCAACTAAATTCTTCAAGATGAGAAAAGGCAGGGTCATGCTATTTAGGTAGCCAGGAGCACTCGCTAATAACTGGAACAACTATGAGGGAGGCAGCAGATTCCCTGAAAGTTTTACTTTCATCTTATGTAAGTTTTTAACACTGTTACAGAACTTGTTGCTAAACAGTTGTTCCTGAAGTTATTCAAGTATTTCCCTCAGTTGCAGGAAACTGCTTTTTCATCACCACAAAGACAGCAAAACTGCATCTTCCCTAAGCATAAACAGCTTTGTGTTACCATCCATGAATTTAAAAGAAGAAAAAAGGAGAAAAAACCCCACACAGCTACTTCAAGTAATTAATTCTGGGAAGATTGCAGCAGACATTCTGCAGGCCATGGGTGTAGCATTCACAAACATCTTTCCTGACCCTACAAATTTATAAAAGCTTAATGCCTGTAAAGTGGCTGCAAAACAGCCATCACCTGAAGCACAGCATCATTTCCACCTAGTTAATTTTTATTTAACTGCTCTACCAAACCAAGTTACAACTGCATCTGAAAAGGCTGTAGGTCACTATCCAAGTAATAGAGCCAGTTTTTTCTCCAGCTTATTTCAGGACAGGCTTTCAAGAACACAGCTTTTTGTTTTTTAATTATTCCTTACTATATTAAAATTTTATCATCTCACTTTCTCTGTAATTACATTTTACAATTTATCCCTCATAACTGGATGCAAAGTTAAGTCTTATTACCCTGCAGCTCATCAGAAAATACCAATTACATAATATTACTAGACTGAGTATGAAATTGAATTTATGGATAGGAACTAGTTTTCCTGTTTATGAGTCTTACACTTAAACCTGTGAGGTGTTTTTACTGCTGTAGAATATTGGTTGTGCTGATGTTCTATTTACCTGCAAGTGAAAAACACTGTCCTACAGTTTATTCCCTCAGCTATCACAGGATGACTTCTCCTCTGAGTTAGTCCAAATTATAAATACAACTATCATTTGTTTCCATGCTTTATACAGTAGATCTTAAAAAGCTGTAAGTACAATTCCCAGCCATACCTCTCTTTGTAGAAAATGCATTTCCCAGCCCTGGAGAAAGCCCTGGAAAGATTATTCGACTCTTATTTCACATAATAATGCCAAGTTGCTCCCCAGCCACACAGAGATCCCAGTCTGTACTGGTCTGGGCTGTGCTGGCTGCAAGTTCACTGCCAGCTTAGATCAGGGCATGTTTTTCGTGATGCCAAGGTTTGTGCTTGTGTATTATTAGGCAACAGCTATCATCAGCTGCAGAAGTGACAAGTACTTTGCCAGTCATTAGGTGTTGGGGATTAAGATTTTTTTTCATTTCTTTCTCTCATGGAATTTTGTCCCATCTGCTGCTAAGAGACAATAAGGACCAGTACTTAAGAGAGACAGGAGAAATGGCCACGGCGGGGGAAGGGTGCAGCCAGCTCCTCTCTTACCTGGGGGTTTTCTCTTTGCAAGGGCAAGGATACCGAGAGATTTTGGCCAGGGGGTGAGGGACTGGGCTCGGGTCCTCGCTCTCTCTCGCTCTCAGCATCGGAGGAGAGACAAGCTGTGGTCACTGTGGGAAGAATCCTCCACCACTGCGGGGTTCCATCTCCCGCTGTCTTCTCCGACCGTGAGTGGAGCTTTGCTCGTTAGATCAGCTGTTGTACTGGGACCTTATAAACACACGGTCTGACTGGAAGGAACCCTCACCATTTATTCGGGTGCCTTGGGAAAACCCGGAATCCCGACCCCCTCCCCCCCTCCCAGAGGGTGCATCTCCCTGGCTGCGTGCAACAGGGCTTTTTTGCTGCGCTCTAACCCAGCACCCTGTGTCCACCCAACCCCCGCGGCTCCTGCTGAGGCTGCAGAGTTTTCTGTTACGCTTTGTTTGTTACTGCTTGTCCCGCTGTCCTAGCACTGCTCCGAGGCTCCTGCTGCAGCCCCTTTCGCCACCCAGCCCGCCCGCCATGACGCCCTCAGGGAGACGCGGCTGAGCTCGCGCCACAGCGCCCCCTGCCGGCCGCGAGCGGAACTGCGGCACAGGGAAGGGGCCGCGGCCCAGAGAGGCCGCACGGGGTTCGGGTTCGGGTTCTGTTCGTGGCTGCTGCCACTGTTGTTTGTTCGCCTTGTTATACATACACACACTAGTAAAGCACTGTTATTCATTGTCCCGTATCTTTGCTAAAAGCCCCATAATTTTGGAGTTATAATAATTCGGAGGGAAGGGGGTCGCATTTTCCATTCCAAGGGAGGTTCCCGCCTTCCTTGGCAGACGCCTGTCTTTCAAACCAAGACATTACATCTCACGTTTTTCCTCTGATACAAAGTGAAAGCTGTAGTATCAGTGGTGTCAGGGAGAACAGGAGATTCTCTCAATGGCAGTAATTGCTTCCATAAAAAGAAACAACAATACTGAAGTTTGCAGGCAACAAGAGTAACAGCACCAGAACAGGATGGGTGAACAACAAAGGGTGCAGAACTGCCAGCAAAAAAACAGGTTACAGAATTAAAGAGAAGGCCCTTAGCACTACAAGGATTATGGCAATTAAGGTACTCTGTAACAAAATTGACGATTTTTATGACAGCTTATCAATTAATTAATGTCTCATTTATGCTTTGTTAGAAAATTCTTTCCAGAGAAAGGATTCTCTGCAAATGAAAGTATTCTACCGCCCTCATAAATTTGCTGTCCCTGTCTGGGCTTAATAAGGTCAATGGTGTGGACTTAAACTGCTCATTTTACCAAGATGTAATGAGCAAAACCCAGTAAGAAACCTAACAACTTTTTATTAGTTCTTTCAACCACAGCAGTCTCTCTGTGAGCAGTGACACCAATCTTGAGACACTGATCAAATGTTAATGTTGTTTTGTGGTGATACCGAGCACTTTCCCCACAGTTCCAAACACTGATTTCCCCCTGAATTCCTTTCTGATTTGGCTTAATTAAGACTTTGCACTACTCAACAAAAATTCAGTTGACTAAGAACAATAATTAGACCCTTCAGCTCATTCTGCAACAGGCCATTCCTGATGTGCTCAGTTTCACTGAATGAGATGTAATCAAGAAAATTTTTTAAATCCATTGCAGATCAGTCCCAGGCAGCTGGTTTTCCCTAATACAACATCATAAGAGAACAACAATGGGATTTTTTTACCTTCAAAAGGGAGAACAAGCAAGAGAGTTTTTAATCTCAAACTAAGTCCTCATGTTTTTAGATGAACTGTCAATACCTTGCAAACCAGACCCACAGATGTGAAAATCCTCAGAAGTAAAGCTCTCGTCAGAAGGAAGGCAGTGATACAGAAAATAAACTGGAGTCTCCTGAACCTAAGTAACTTTCAGTAAATTCTGTTGAATGACAGGAGAAAAATAACTGGACTTTCCAACCGACCTGCCGAAGGTTGATATAAACTGCATTTTGCAGAAACTCAGAGGCTTCCATGCTCCTCTTCTGTATTGCCAGGACTCTCACAGCCTTCACACAAGCTTCCAGCTCAATCACACCAGCGTTCTTGTACTTGGAGAGGGAGAAAATTAAAATAATTTTGAAGTATTGCACCTGTTAGATTTTATAAGCATTTCTGCTCAGCACATAAATCAGCTGTCACATCCTCCAAACCCAGCAATTCCTTAATGCTAATGACTATGCTGTTAAATTATCAACACATGCCCAACTGAAAATTAAGGTGTCATCTAAAATATTATTATGCAAAACAACCATTTTCAGCCTCTTCACTCACTTCTCTTATTTTGAGACAGAGCATAGCTTCAGTCTGAGAGTTCAGATGAGGAGAAAAGCTGGGAATATTGGTACCATTTGGGATAACCTCATATAAATGGCTGGTTCTGAGTGCTGTGTCTGCAAATAAATTCTACCTTCACAGTGCCAATATTTTTATTACTGCATCCATTTGCTCTTTAGTTAAAACAATACTCCTGATGACAAGAGAATTAGAAACCAATCTGAGTGTTCCAGTATCTGTTTGCAAAACCTTTGCTGTAAATGACTGTTTAGTGATTTAGCTTGCTTAAGGAAGAGAGAGAGACAATGCAGATGTGCACTGAACTGTTTGTGCTCAGATAACGAACAGGCAATTTTCTAGCCAGACAATCTGATCTGGTGATTTCCTCGAACAACACTGATACTGGATATTTGCTTTGGCCCACCTCCTGCTGAAGTTAAGCACCTTTAAAGTATTTATATTTGAAAACTAATGGGGGAAAGCAAGCTCATAACAAAATGCAAGAGTTACGCCAGCAAAGCTGTCACATATTCCTCTCGCGTGCATTTATATTGGCAAAAGCAAATCACTGGAGATTGAATCTATTTTAGAAGGTGCTACTAAAGTTTTTTCAGCTCAGTGAGAACACCAGAAATATGCAGAAAGTGCTGCTTCCTCCGCACTGGAGCAAGGAGTTACTCTGTCTGTAGGTCTGGAACAGACAGAAGGTAACTGCTTGTCTTGAAGGGTTATAAATCAGTCCTGGTAAAAAGCTTTCTGTTATTTCAAGTGAAGCTGCAGTGAAGCACAGTTATTACTTGCTGAGAGCACAGTGCATATTATAAATAATCAAAATATAAATATCCTGCCCTAAGCCCAACCAAGCCAAATAATTTTACATTTCTAGAGACATGATACTCTTTCTAAATGAGCAACGTACCCTTAAGGTAACATTAAAATGCTGAATGCATCCTTGAAAAGTATTGTTTTATTGAATGATTCAAATTTATCTGACACTATGCCCAGAACGATCAACTTTAACTGCTCCTGATCATAAATTAACTCATGCACACAATTGAACTTGTTTCATTTGGAGAGTCTCCCTTCAACATAGACATGACAATGCCTGTAATAAATATTTACAAGCTTAGTCTAAATATACTTTATCAAACAAGAGAAATACCTGAAATTAAAAAGTTATTAAATAACTCCACTGCAATACAATTAAACTTAGCTTTACTGCTTATGTGGACACTGAGCCTCTATTTTCACAGTACAAAGTAATTCTTTTTCCTTTCCTATTAAGAATGTAGATATTAAGCTCCTTTACCATATCAGGCTCTGAGCATTTAAACAAAAACCTAAAAATTCCTCCAGAAGAACTGAAAACTGTTTTACAAACTTCACTGCCACGCTTTAGAAGATTTTCCAAAACCAAAGCCACAGCAGTTCACTGTTGAAACAAACTTCAGTGATTTTTTTTTTTTTTTTTAATAACCAGGATTACCTTGCCATAGTAAGAAATGGCTTCTTTATATTTTTCTATGATGTCTTCAGGACTCAGGCAGTTTTTGGCACGTCCTATCTCAGCACTGGTATCTGCATTTATCCCATTGGAAGTCAGAGCACCTAGAACAGAACAGGGTCAGAAATGAGCACAAGGACTCTTGGCAAACGCTAAACATCTACAAAGAAAACTAGGGTATGTTGTACATTTGACACAGAATACACAAAGAACACTTGCCCTACCCAGAAAGAAAGGAAATAATCTCTCACTTAATAAAACCCAAATATATTCATGATTTTTAGCACTTATCTGAGTGTTCAGACTATGAATAAAGTAATAGATTACGAAAATTATATTATGGCCATATCTGAATACACAGTTTTAATCTCTGAACTATTCCTCCTCCAACTTTAAAACTGTGTTTCTAAAGCACACCTTAGGGGGAAAAAAAGGCTTAGACAAAAAAGTAAGAAATTGGTTTTCTTATATAAGAAAGAAGGCAAGAGACAGAAAGGGTCTATATAAGGGACAAGAATGTGAAATGGAAGCCAGGGAAATCGAGGGTATTAGAAAGAACATGAAAATTTTATTTATAGAATTTGATTTTATTGAGGAGTTAACATAATAAAAGTGAAAACACATCAAAGGTTTGGCAAGGCTCGATACCTTCTTATGTGTTACTTAATCTGTAGGATCATAGTGTAATTTATTTTGGACTATACAGTAATTTATTTCTCCAAGAGGTTTCTCTGCTAAGATGGCAAAAAAATCTCTGTGTTTAGAGCTAGCCCTAACTCTCAACAGACAATTAAAAACTACTGTGAAAGATATTTCTGAATATAGTGAGGGAGCAGAAAGAATGTTTCTTTAAATACTTAAATGCTAAGGCAACTTTTTTCATATGTTTATTAACCTTAAGGAATCAGACCAAGCACATCTGTAGATTAACAGTGTCTTGAGGGAAGTGAAATGTTTGTTCATGACGACTGAGAGAGCACCACGACACTACAGGACTACATGAGACCATTCAGATTGGTCACTTCAAAAATATTTTAAAATCCTCGCTACTCATGGAAAGAAATCCTGTTGATTAGAATTTATGGAGACACAGTCATGGAACTACAGCATTTATTTTGTGCCAGTTACCCTTCAGTCTCTATAATTTCTCAAGATTTACAGCCAAAAACTGAAGCATCAGGGCTCACTACTAGTTTTGGCAAGTGGCAATAACTATCTATACAACTGCAAAACACATCAAGTAATAGAAGAAAATACTTTGGAAACATGCAGGAAAACAATGTACCTGGATCAATGAGAACTTCTTGTGCCCCTAAAAGGAGGAACAAAAATGATTTTTTTTCAGCCTTAAATAGAGCCAGCAAAGTAAGTTCTTATAATGTTTTATAACATCAGGCTTGAACAAAATCATCAGATTTATCAGGATCGTCACTGCTAGTCTGAAGGACTACCATTTATAATCAAGTAGTCACCATATGTTAAATCTCATTTTGTTAATAAATAAATGTAAATCTCCCATAAACCTGCAGTAAATTCTAAGACACACTAAGAAGAGTTTCAGAATTTTCAGTGTATAGTTTAAAGCTGTATCTCTTTTCCTTTTTCTTTATTGTTTTAGTTGGCAAGTTTCCATCACAGTCCACTTAGGACCTACAGTACTTAAATCTCCTTGTGGGAGCTTTTTTGATCTGCACAATACTCTAGAAAAACATTTTAAAGTAATTTTATCCTTTTTAATTAGTTTCACTCCATCACATTTTCTGAATAATTGAGACATGTCAACCCAATACGCCAAACTGTCCATGTAAGAGTTGCCAAGAGTATTGCAGAGTTGGATTATCAGATATTTAACACCTCATTGCCCTAACCTTTGGTTAAACATGGCAATAAAATTGTTAATATCAAGGGTTAAGCAGTCAAAAACAATTGTTTTCTCAGCAAGACGGGCCCTCCCTTCAGTTGATTTGCTCAGATTCCAGACAAGTGAACCAGAGATTTAGATCTAGACCCAAAGATACGCCAACACTTCACTCAGGTGTCCTAATTCTGCCTGGGGAAAAAGGAAGGTCAGGCAACAAAATCTAGAGCTTAGAACTCCCAACAAATAAAATCCAGTGGAGAAACCCAAAACAGCCAGTGACCTAAGCATAAAGCAAACCAGACTCATCTTGTCTGACACACAAATCCCGTAACTGACAGACCACAGCCAGATTTCCTGGCCAGGAGGAGCTAACTGACTCAGAATCTTCCTTTACACTGAAGGCTGCAGAGACACATCCAGGAATTCGAGGGGACACGGCCTAAACCTGTCTCCACGCAAACAAAAAGCTTTAGATATGTGAGAAATCAGAGTTCCCTTTTCACAGAATCACAGAACAGTTTGGGAAGGGACCTTAAAGACCACCAGTTCCAACTCCCTGTCCAGGGGCAGGGGCACCTTCCACTAGAGCAGATTGCTCAAAAACCCCATCCAACCCGGCCTTGAACACTTCCAGGGATGGGCAGCCACAGTATAGAGGAGAAGTTCATTTGAATTTTGGAGCTTCTCTTTCCAAAACTGTTTCTACAGAAAGCAGACACCATATTTGCTGAGCAGCCAGGTCCTGTGCTGTAGCCTAAAAATGCCAAATGATGGAAATGACAAGGGATTCCAGAGGAAGATGTTTCTCTTGTCTGAATCTGGACAGGAAACTTCATCCTGTGAAGGCTGAAGTACAGGCACAAGAAGAGGTGCAATTCCAGGTACAAGAGGAAGCACTAAAGGTAATTCTCACATCCACATGCCTCAAAATTAGGCACAAATGTCAGTTCCAAGTGTGGCATTTCTTGATTTCTGCAGAATTTGGAAACCCTTTTCTTTTCTGGCTTTATCCCACAGAAAGATACAGTGGAATTTGTTCCACAGATTAAACAGTCCTCACAAAATTAATTATAGCAGAACAGATTATAACCAAAGGTGCAGTTTGAAAAGATTTTAAATGAAAAGCACTGCAGAGACAAGAAAAGGTAATAAAAAGAAACTTTCAGAAAACTTTGGAGGAAAATGACATCACAACAACAGTTGCTTGGCCAGAGAGAGCTCAGCAGTTCAGACCTCAAATCACAGAGATCATAACTAGAGTTAGGGAACAGTATCAAATGGGCCACAAAGTAGTATTTTCATCTGCAAGGGATGACAAAAAAAACCCTGTAATCAGTTTTTCTTCACAGAAAATTCCTTTGGAAAATTTTGTCATATGAAACTAAAACATGTTTAAAATACAACTACACTAACAAGTTTGCAAACTTTGAAATAGACAGATTTAAGTCTCAACTTAAATACAGACTCAGCAATAATATACCCAAAATATATTCAATTATTCTGATAGTTGTGACTTATTTGTTACCTTCTTTAGTAACAAGGAGTACCAGGACAAACAAACAGATTGAAACATCTCCTGATAAATATTCATTGAAAAGTAGACAAAGGTCACTAACCAGGTGAAATTATAACAGCCAATGTAAAATGCATTCATCGGTCGTGGGACCAAATGCGTAGATTTTAATGACTAGATATTGTATGAAAAATTAGTATTCTGTCCTGAAATAAGGTAATTTTACTATCACAATTACCTGGTTTCATTCAATACACACGGCTTTTAATAATGGTAATACAAAGCAAGTGTTTACTAGATTGTGACTTTTAAGAGAATAAAGATGGGTGGTTGCTGCTTTTAGACTAAGGAATTAATTTTGACCACATTGCACACAAGAGAACTTAACACCAGCATTTAAACCCAACTATGTTTCAGTCCTGGGTGAGCACATACAAAGCAGAGCTGTGCTGCGTTAGCCCAAAGGCCCTGTAGCTCACACTAACCAATGTGCTTTCATTTCCCTGCACCAGGCCAGCCTCTCCTGGAAGCCACAGAAACCTTCAGGAGCCATAAGAGCATGTGACAAGAGTCAGGTTATGTGACAGGCTTATCCACACAACCACAGAGGAGCAGAGAGGATCAGTGACCATCAGCTGAACCCCAATAACCAAATCAGAGCTACCAGAGCTTTATGGGGATGAAGCCCAGCAGCTCAGTTACACAAGCAGCTCTCTGGATCCTCTTACAGACAGACTGGGGGGTCACTGCCTGCAGGGATATGGGGCTCATTATAGGGAAAGAACATCTTGGGATTGTACAAGATTCCTTTTGGGGTGTAGGGGACGAGCCAAAGACAAGGAGAAGGAAGGACTGAGGCAGTGTAGGGAACAAGCAAGGAAGAACAGAGGGGAGAGCTTGTGTGTGTGTTGGTCTAAGCACCAACAGCTGGAATGGGCTCTGGCCCTCAGCCTTATGGGTCAAGGTGCCAGCAACTGGTGCAGTCCAGTGGCCAGCTCCTGGACAGACTGAGGCTGTGTGTGTGTGTTCCGTGCTCCTCCAGACCTGCTGGGAACGCCTGCTCAGCCTCCAGTCTGCCTGGACCTGGGGACACGGAGCTGCAGCAGCCTTGCCTCTGTCACACCACTCTGAATGACAAGGAGTTCCACGTCACACCTCTATGCTGGACAAAGAGTAATTCCTTTCATTTGCTTCTCCATCTGCTAAGCTCTGTTTGATGTCCTCCAGTTCTTCTTTGGAAAGAAACACTGAACCTTTGATCCCAACCCATCCTCTTCCACAGTGTTCACTGTATCACAGATAACTCTCATATTTCTCCTCAGCCATCTCTTTTGCAATCCAAGAGTTCAGAAAAAATATACTTAACATTAAAAATTATACTGGTTTACTGACATTTCATTAAAGAAATCTATTTATTACTTTTTGACCTTGTAACAGCAAAAAAACTATGAATAAAATGTACCCAACTTATTTTTCTTAATACATGCAGCTCTGCCACATCATATTTTAAGAAAACACTCTGCATCTCTTGCAGCAAAATTCAAACTAACACAGACATTACTAACAATCAGATGAAGAAATCAAAAGCTTTGCAGTTCTATGCAAAGCACATGTGTTGACATTAATACCGAAACAGAAAAGTACTTGAAGAATCTTAAAAAAATCCCAAACAATTCTTCCCCCAACCTCCTTCCTCTGATTAATCTGTATAATTTTACAGAGTTAGGAAGTAGGGAGAAGTTTTCAGATGTTCAGTGCTGGCAAACAGAATAAAACTGAAATGCCATCCTTACCTGGCCTGTGTCTGTTGCCTGCCTCAGTAGAAAGAGAACCTCCTTGAGCCCTGCGAGGTCCAACTTTACCCCCAGTGCCACCTGGGTAGTGATAGATGACAGATGCTGAGCACAACCCCTCAAGGGCAGCTGCAGAGAAAAAGAAAAAGCCAACAGATTAGTAGAGACATTTGCAAGAAGTGAAGTATCACGTCATAAAGTCCATTTGCACAGACAAAACATGCCTGAAATTGGAGGTCTAATTACAAAGGCCACAGAAAATTCTGAGACACTCAATCTGCTTTCCACCTCCCTGTTCACTCTCAGGACTCCCCACTGCCCCAATCCCACTAGAAGAATCTGTAGGAGTAAGAACTTGTCACAGTAGAGGAAGCTCACATGAAAAGCACTAAATCCAACTGGATGCAAATCCACAAAACCAGGTAAGATGCCAAGAGAGCCGACCAAGGTGAGACCACTCTCTCATCACCTCCAACAGGTTCCTGCCCACTGGGGGAAGTTTGTAATGGCTGGAAAAAGGGAAACGTCATCTTCTTCAAGAAGGAAGTACCAGTACAGGCAGATCAACATCAGCTCCCTGGAGAGGCTACACAGAAATCCTGGAAGCGCATGAAGTGAAAGAAGGTGTCTGGGAACAGCACACAATTTATTGCTAAGTCAGTCTTTGGCAACCTCACTGCCTCCTATGATGAGATGATAAGCTCAGTGGACAAAGGAACAGCAGTGGATGTTGTGTTATTTTGTCTTTCAAAACATCTTTGGACATGCTCTCCCACAGAATGCTTGCAGCCAAACTGGGAAGATTTGGACAGCTGGCCTATATAGTAGGTGGGAAATCGGCTGGAGAGCCACACTCAAAGGACTGTGATCAGCCAAATGGCTGCCTGTGACCAGTGGTGTCCCTCAGGGGGACAATACTCATGCCTTCATTAACTGCCTGCATGACTGCATAGAGCACACTCAGAAACTTCCTGGCTGATGCCAAATTGAGGGGAACAGCAGGGCAGGCCTTCAATGCAGAGAGAACTTTCCAGGCTGGAGACAGGTTGTAGTCAGGTGAGGGTTGGTCTCTTTTTCCAGGCAACAACTGACAGAACAAGAGGACACAGTCTTAAGCTGCACCAAGAGAAATTTAGGTTGGATGTTAGGAAAAAGTTCTTTACTTAAAGAGTGATAAAGTTCTGGAATCGTCTGCCTGGGGAGGTCACCATCCTGGATGTGTTTAAAAGAAGATTGGATGTGGCACTCAGTGCCATGGTTTAGTTGAGGTGGTGTTAGGGCATGGGTTGGACTCAGTGATCTGGAAGGTCTCTTCCAACCTGGTGATTCTGTGATTCTGTGTGATAGGGCCTGACAGGAGCCTCATCCCAAAGCAAGGCTGGTGGAAGGCCATCAAAAGGGTCGGGGGACTGGAGTTCCTGGCATATGAGAAGCAGAAAGAACTGGGTTTGTTCAGCCCTAAACAACAAGCCCTTTAAAATACCCAGTGGGAAGGTAGAGAAGAGATGGAGGCAGGTGCTTCTCAGAGGTGCAGAGATCAGATGAGAGTCAACACAAGCTGACACAGGAAGTTCTGCTTTGAGGTAGGACCAATTTATGTTTTGTTGTTGGGTTTTTGCAAATTATAACCAGCAAAATGTTTGAACAGGTTGCTCAAACACTGTAGAACTTCCATCATTAAATATACCTGAAACTCAACTGGACAGGTCCCTGAACAACCTGATTCACCTGGATGTGATGTAAGCAGGAGATCAGATTTACAGGCTTACCAAATAATTTGGATTGGAAGAGTCCTCTGCAGGCCTCTGAGTATAATCTGAGGAATCCTGAGCCACTCAAACTTTTGGAATTGTAGAAGGAAAGAAGTGGGAGGTCAAAAGGTGTTAAGGTTTTCATAGTATGTAACCTATCCATTAGGAAGATAAATGGAATGAGAAAGCTAAAGGCAGAACTGAAGACAGCGATTGTCCTGAAAGGGTATGAAATTGAGAGGCAGAAATTGTGCTCAAAGATCATTTATGTAGCCAATAAATAACAAAAAAGCAGATATTAAAAAAAAAAAAAGAAAAGGCAAGGATGGAAGAAAGGCAGGGGAAAAAAGCAAATCCTAGGACCTAATATGAAAGGAAGTTATGCCAGTGGAAGTTTTAACACTTGTGGCTTTGGAAGATGGAAAGGCAAAAATCTTTTCCTAACAGTCCACAGTGGACACCCACAGGAAATATTTTTAAAACACCTACACAACCCAGTGAAAAAAAAAAAAGGAATCATTAAAAAATCAGACACAATTGTTAAGTACACGCTTTACTACAGTAATCCAGTTTATCCTGTTTAGGTTTTCCTAAACACATTCCTTTCTCATGCCTTATTAACCAATTTTTGCTTCAACTTAATTGTTACTCACACCTGATATTCAGATGTCGGTCACCAAAGCCATTCCTATTTTTCACGATGCCGAAGGAAATGATAGAGGATGGTTTGATTTACTTGGGTTTAGCAACCACCCCCACCTAATCCTACCTCCAAGCCACAGGAAGTCATTGACAGAGCGCAGCAGCTCCACTGCCATGTGATAATGCACCAAGGAATCCTGCAGCATCCCGGCCTGCAGACACAGGTCTCCGACGTGCTTCCGCATCCGGCCCTGGCAGCGCTTCTTGTAGTGTCTGTGAAATGAAAGGGGCACTTCAGTTACTGGCAGGGAATGCTTGTTTGAGGTGATAAACACCTGAAGTCAATTTTCTTTCCTCCTTAATAGCAGATCAACATTAATTTGCTCTCTGTCTCCGAGCAAATATGAATGCTAACTAACGTAATATGCAAAAGGACCAACAATTTGAGGATATATTGGAAAAAAGCAACGTATCGCATGTTTTGGCTACACAGCATTCACACAGCTAGAGTCACACCCCCTCAAAACCTCCCAAGCAAGGTTCCTGCAGACTACAATGAGTATTCAGCTGTCTTTCCAGAGCTGATATGCTGCTTTTTTGCTTTTTCAGTACACCCAAAAGCTCATTGTTAAGCCAGGGTGGTCTCTTGTTCTGCCTTTTTCCTGTTCCTCAGTAGGGAATGGATTGTTCTTGTGCTTAGGGAAACTGTACTTGAATAAATCCCAGCACTCCAGGGATGCTTCCCAAGGAATCCCTCACATTTTGGCTTTGAGCATATTAAAGGTGACCTTTCCAAAATCCTGCTCTGGGCCTCTGCTCTCCTCTGCTGGGACCCTCTCCACACAGCCCAACAGTACCGGGGGCCCAGAACCTCCTCAGACTCCCCCAGACCCCACAAACCTCCCCTGCTCCCAGCCTGTTCTTTTGAAGGGATGATGAGTGAAAAAGCACAATCACTTCAGGCAACAGCTGACAGGGTCTCCCTTCCTACTCTTTTTTTTTTCATGTTAAAATAAATGGTGACGTTCTTTCCAAATGAACAGACAAAGCCTACTGAATATATTCCACAGACACCTTGGTACAGCTGAAAAGGCAACTTGGGCACAGATCTGTGTGATAAAGGCACTAACCTCATTACTTCATTTGTTTTTTAAGAAAGTTTCGGCTAAAGAAACATAACAGATGCAAAGCAAGACACTGGACTTGGAAAGCACCTCATGGTTTAAGTGACAGTTCAGAAAAACTCTGCTCTCCCAAGTTATGAATAATTCTCCTGTTCTCCCTCCTATAAAAGTATTCCCTGGCAAGAATGTCCTTGCACTATAATTATAAAATTGTTTTATGAGGGAGAAATTTAAATGTCAACTTAGATATTTTATTCATTCATCTGTGTTACTTTCAGTAGTATGTCCTGTTGTTCTAACAATGTCTTCTAAGTACACAGAGAGAGGTATGAAAATTGATTTTCCACGCATCACACCAAGGAAAAATAGACTTTTATTTCTTTGGATGGTTTAAACTAAAATAAAAGTTTATCAAAAATGAAATTGTAATGAAAAGAATTGCTGTAGATGTCATTCTTTACTGTATACGCGAAGTCCAAAGAATCTGATAAAAATACAAAGAACCATCTTGGACTGACACAGTTCTAAACTTTGAGCTTTTAGGAGATGCAGTGATACTTTTTCAATTTAATTAAGTTCATCAGCATAGCTGTTGAACAGGTTGCCCAGAGAAGCTGCGGATGCCCCACCCCTGAAGTGTTCAAGGCCAGGATGGATGGGGATCTGAGCAACCTGGTCTAGGGGAAGGTGTCCCTGCCCATGGCAGAGGGCTTGGAACGAGATGATCTTGAAGGTCCCTTTCAGCCCAAACCAGCCTGTGATCTTTTAAAAAGTTACCGAGACTATTTGAACTTAACAACTTTAAAGAAAAAAGAAACAAAAAAAAACCCCTAGGGCAACACTCACTCTCCAGATGCTGAACTCTTATTCCCTCTTATTCCCTGAATATAAGAATGCCAAGATTATGGAATGAAACCGGGTCTGGGGCAGTGTTGTGGGGTTTTTTTTTTGTTTGTTTGTTTTTTTTTCCCAGCAAAGAACTTCCCAGAGGACCCTAAAGATGAACTAAAGTGTCGGTGAAATAATCTCCATAAGGCATGTGAACAGATTGTCTTCATGAAGTCTGTCATGTAGAAATGGAAGAAAGAGAAGAGGCACAGAACATATGAAACGTAAGGGTAGGAATAAGGATATTCATTTATTTCCCTGAGATTTTAAGGCAGAAAGGCCAGGAGAAATGGCAAGAATCCAAACAATTTCATGTAACTGGTTTATGTGCCTTCAAAGCTCTTTGGCCAAGGGGAAGCAACTTTTCAGGCACCAAACAATGTGTTATTCCTTGCACTTGGTTTGGGAAAGGGAGATGAAGAGAAAGTAACTGATTTATATGGATGGGGACAGAAATTTAAAAAGAGAAAATACACAAAGAGTGGCCTTATAAAAACTAAAGAGAAAAGCTATCGGAACCAGCGTCTACAAAAAAATGGAAATAAAAGGAGACAAGTGTGTCTCCTATTGCTTCTCTCCATCTAAAAAGTTACAAATAATTCCTATATAAATGTTTGCACTTTTCTGATCTATCACACCATATTCACAATTGTTGTGAAGGTGTTGACATTTAATGAAGCTCAATATGACTGTTGTTCTTTATCTTTCATATGTGTCAAGAAACTGAAATATGTCTTTTATTTTTCAACAAACATACACTTAATAGATCTTTTTAAGAAAAAAAAAAATCAAGAAAATTTAAAGTGAAAACTAAAACTGCACTGTATGAACTACGAAAGGGCCCCAAATCTTACCAAGATTTCAGTCTGAGCTTTGAGTTATAGAAAAATAACTCTGTCAAAAGTTCCTTTGCAATCTTCAATCAGCATTGCACAGGAGAGTATAAATTGGTTATAAATCACATTTTCCTAATCTCTGCATTCCAGAATGAAAATAACATTTTGTTATATTGCTTAATTTTTTGTTTTTCACAGAAGCAGTGGAATTGGAGAATCACTCCTCCCTTACACAGCTATAATTCCTTTAAAAGATCCCACTGCTTCCAACTCCCTGTCTTTACACTTTCAAGCAATCTCTGTGTTTATGGACAATTAGATTTCTTATTTTCTCAAAACTGTAGTTTTTAAGTGTTTTTTCCAGATTTTCCAGCTAACATATGATTAAGTTCATATATACGAGTCATAGAGCAAAGGAAAGGAGATGATGCCTGACTCCTAAATCAGGACCTGATACCGGAATCATTTCGACCACACTGCCTCACCAACAGCTCTTCCTAACCCAATATTGCTGCTGATTTATGCACGTGTCAATATATGTGAAGTTTGAAGGCATTTATTCACCCAGACATCAATAAACGTTGCTCATAAAAACCACTGTTCTTTGGGAAACTCTCCTTACTTATGGACAAACAGATAATTTATTCCTGATGATGAAGAAACTTACTATTAATTATTTAAAGACTGAATTCATTCCACCTATTTTTAGGCTCTTCAAGGTATTGCCAACACAGGATCCATCTCCTACAGTCCCTGCAAGTCTTTGCCATCCTCTTGGAAAATATTTTCTGACTAATTATAGAATAAGTTTGCACCAAACAAATGTATAAACTGTGTCTTAATTAGGCACTCCCAGTTAAGTACAATGAATTCAACTCCTCCAAGTATGTCCAGTAAGACAAAAGGCAAAGACTTCACAAAAACAAAACCCACTCTCCCACAGACAGCAAAACTTAATTTACTTCACATTTGGGAAGCTTCTTTGTTAAAAAATCCAGTATCTACATCAGGGCCTTAAAATCATGTCCAAGTGACTCATTGTTTCTTCAATGCATACTGGGGTGCAAATTTAATGGGAAAAAAAGTCCCATATGCATATATATTCCCATATATATCTCACCATAAAATGATGATTGCTCATTTTAATATTGAGCTAGTTTTGCTTCACAGCTTTACCTGAAGAACCTGAAAGTGAAATGTTTACAGATATCTTCTGTCTGATTTAATTTTTATTTCAACAATGTTTACATATTTTGGCTCTCTCCTCCTTCATCCTCATCTATGTGGGGACAGGAAGCCCATGCAAATTAACAACTACTTGCTCTAGGGTAAGAGGACAACCTTTTTCTAGGCTAGTTCCTTGTAGCACCCTACTGCCAAGAGCAGTTCCTATGAATTTTTCCTCTAGATCATTTACAACATTAAATTTCAAAGAAGCACCCAAAGTGTCCCCCTACAAACTCCTTCCTGAGTGTGAAGCACTCAGAAACATCCCCAGGGAAGGCAGTGCCACCTCATGCAGGACCACCCATAGAATGTCCTTGGGGTCAGTCACCCAAACTCCTCTTCTGAAGGGCCTCACCACAGGGAAAATTTTCACTGACGACAGAACTTCTTTAAAATCTTATTTTCTAAAGTTAGTTGGGTTAATTCTCTACTAAACACACTCTTATATTGACTGGAATAACCACAATCATGACCAGTGACCACTGCTACTACTTCAAAGAGGAGGACAATCAACCTGTTCCAGGAACTACAAAGAACTACTGAATTTTCATTTCTGCCTCATTTGCTCTATAGAATATCTGCTTTATTCTTTCATCTCCAGCTCTTTTCTAGGATCCCAGGAGAATTTTATGGAAAATTCAGTGTAATAGTGTTGTATTTCAAGACAAGAATTTATTTTCTCTACAAACCATCCAGAAACAGGTTTGACAGAATTTCTGGATCCTCAAAATTTGGCTAAATTTACAAACAAGAAACATGCAAAATCAATTTCCAAAAGTATATTCATGCAAAATGCTCCAAAAAAAATTTCCATCAAGTTCTACTAATTCCAGTTAGCATGCAGAGCTATAGATATCACCAATCATAACATTATCCAGACTTAAAGAGACACAGCTACAGCGTTGGATCGACTGCCAGAACTTTTGAATTTGGAAACCAAACACAGGCAGCAACAGCTTCATGGCTTTGGAGTTTAAAAAATAAAGCAAATTCCAGAGGCCAGCAGCCACCTAAGCAGACTATGTGTGTCCTACAAAAAAACTCAGCATTGCTACCAAATATAATTGCCAAATGCACCAAAAGGGGGCAACTGCAGTGGTGAGGCTCCAGGCAGCAATTATTTTTGTGTGTACTGAAAAAATAAAGATAAAAAGCAACACTAAAATATGCAATGAAGGCAAAGTGGAGAGGCAGGACATGGGAAAAAAGCTAACTATTTTCAAAGATACACAGTCACAGCCTACCTTTTTAGACCCAACAACAAACTCACAGGGCAGTATGAGAGAAGAAGGGGGGAAAAAAACAGAAAGGAACAAAACAGAAATTAGAAAGACAGAGAACAGAAAGAAAATTAACAGCCACATACAGATACTGAGATCATCAACTTTGATAAATCAGTGCACAAATCCCAGCTATGACACCGTATACAGAAAGACACATCTATAAACAGGGCCCTACATTCTCATCACTCCACAGCATTAAATGGATGCCAGTATTAAAAAAGAAAGAATCTAAGACACAAACTGATGTAAACAACATTAAAATGAGCTTATCCAAGTAGATTTACAATCATACTTAAGAATGTTTGGTTTTTTCAGCTGAAAACGGAAATAAAATCGAAAACTTAAAACAAGTGGGATTTTCAGTATTTCTGGCACATATGTTTCCTGGCTTCCAGTTTGTGGGATGTTTTCATCATAATGAGAACGTGTGTTTCCATTGTTCTCCATCAATCTCCCAGCCTCTATGAATAACTGTCAAGTGCAACTGATTTCAGAAACTTTTTCAATTATCCTCAGCAGCCCTGTGACCACATAAATATTTTACCCAATTTACAGCTAAAGAAACAGAAAGGAAAAACAAATCAATTTGCCAAGATCCCCTCTTGGCTGAATGCTCCAGGAGTTAAACCAAGGTCAGCCTCTCAGTCCTACGATTTTTGTTTAACAGGACAACCTTTCTTTGAAACTTTTTGGGACTTAACTCACTATTTTTCATTCATGAAGTTTTCTACCAGCCATAAAAAGTTCTTCCACACACATAAAACAGTGAGTTTGTGTATGTTGTCAGCGCAGTACGAGTTCTGGGGATGTGTCTCTCCTGCTCATTACACAAGCAAAGTGCAAAAGACAAAGATCATCCTCATTTTTTCCAAGAACTAACTTACTTGACATGCAGCATTATAATTCATCTTCCCAATTTATGAACTTTGCATCTTAAATGAAGTTATTAAATGTTGCAGTTATTATGTAACCAAGCCAATGAAAGTCTTCTAACTGGGTGAGGGAGATCAATTTACATATATATTTACATATATCAATTTACATACCCTGATCATCACATAAGCGTTAACCTTAATATTTGACAATAAAATACCTGGAGAAGAGTATCTTTTAAGATACAATGTTCAGTAGTTTTAATTAGTCTTCAAATCACGTGATCAGAATTACTGTGTCCCATGTAAGTTCTTAACATATTTTCCCTCAGTCTATCATCCCAATAGCTCCAGGTTACAGCTGCACCACACATTTAATTAGACCTTTGCTAGACACTGAAATTTAACTTCAGTTTTAGAAGTTATAGGAAAAGATATGCTTATTTAGCCTAAGTAGGCATCCACGATTACAGCAGCAGAGACACACTTTCTGCTGCAAGCATAGAGTGTGTCTTCTTTGCTATCTATTTAATATAGAACATTTGTGCTTTTTAAGTAATTGGTTGCACACTGACTCGGGATACATCATATTAAAAAAACTGAAAATGGACTGAAAGTATATAAAAAAGATCAAGGTACTTTCTCTGCCTTTAACCCTTTGGAAATTTCCACCTGTTCTAGAAAAAGCTGTTTAATTTTCCTCAATATCTCGGTATCATGTTTTTATTTCTTTCTGTAAAATCACTATGCTAACAGACTCAAAACCAACAAAGTAGCAAAAGATCCTACCAGATCTTCTCATACCCATTTCCTGCACTCAAACAACCTTGAGCCCTCTGTGAACAGAATTATACATCCAGTCTTGCAAAAACAGAAACTGGACTTAACTGGTCTCTTTTGAAGAAGGTCCTTCCTAGCCCGGTACCTCCCTGGTGTGCAGTGCTTTCCCTTAATTAGTGAATCTGTCACTACAGAAGGGAATGTGCTAAAATAAAACCCTGTGATTGCAAGCCAAGCAATAAAAAACTCCCAAGTAATAAAATGCAATATTATCACCAGTTCACATCCAAAGACTTTGGCTTGAAAGTATAAGTTAGTTTAATAAACTGATCTGAATTCAACCTTATTCCATGGACCTGAGTTTCTGCTTTACAACACAGAGGTAGGAGATGCATCAGGCTACTTGAAAGGTACCTAGAAAGGTTCCTGTGCAGAGAAGCTAAAAATATATTTTCAATCAGCTTTCTTAAGTTTTAATATATAAATCCTAAGTTTTAAAACAATCAGAAGTACTGCCTCCACAGCAAAATAAGACTGAAGAACTTTCTTACTACTGAACTGAACAATTAGAGTATTTAGCAACTTTTCTTTGAGCAGTTCAGTGCAGCAAACATTTCAAGTACATCCTTTGATCCAGACTTACTGAAAACCTGTTTGGTATTCAAACGTCTCAGCAAGGGTGTGTGCAGAGCTGAGCCCGTGATTAACTGTGGATAAATCCCTGTGTCTACACAGGCAGGGTCACACACCTTCCATTCTGCAAAGAACTGAAGCATCCCACTGAATCTGTTCCAACTCCTCACTGCAACAGCATAAAATATCTGCTTGGAGATGTGTGGACACATCCTGCTGTCACTCGAGCTCCCTACCAGTTCAGAACTTCACAAAGAGTATTTATTTCCCACTAGCTACAACACAGCCATTGCTCAGAAATAAGTCATTTATCTAAGAAATCGATTTCCAAAGTACAATTTTTTAGAAGACACAACTGAACAGCAGAATTCATTCTGATTTTGAGATTCTTGGCCAACAACTGTCATTTTCTATCTAATTGGAACAGGAAATTTTGATTACATTCAACCAAATTTCATTCAAACTGAGTAATTAAAGACAAGATTCTAAAAAGCCTTGTCCAGTGTACACTTTTTACCACCCACGGACAAAAAGCAGCAACATAGTCATTTATTTTGATAACTGAGTAATACTGCAGGGACAAACCAGGGACCAACAAGTCAGAGCCAGTTCAAGAGCTCACAAAAATGGAGCACGGCGCCCGAGTACTGCTGGTCCTTCAAGCAACCACAGATAATTTAACAAAAGGCTTCAAACTAATTAGCAACCTGGAATGCTTCCTTCCCATTTCCAAGGCCAGGACTAACTATGCAGGCAGAGCTGATTAATGTGGTCTAAAAGCTTCACAACCCTGCCTGGACACCTCTGAGCTTTTACACACAGTAATAACCTCTGCAGGCACCCCTACAGTACAACGGATATGAACACTACTACTTCCAAACACACCCTGTGTTTTGATAGGGCTTCCACACCTCTGTCTTTGCCAGGACAAAAGGTGGTTGCTTCCACCCCCTGGATTGGACTGCAAACAACAGAGTCAAACAGATTTTGCACCTGCCTGTAGCTATCCAGCCAGAATTACTTATCCCGTGTACAAGAACTATGCAACACTCAAATCTGACAGATGAGTATGCAAATGAGGAGGAAGGAAAAATGGCGGGGGGGGAAACTCTAACATACACAAAACCAAACAGTTGTAGCAAACAGGTAGCAAAACATGACAGATAAAAAGCAATAACAAATAATTACTTAAAACAAAGAATGACAAGGAAAGATAGTGGACTTCATCATCAAAATAAACAGTCATGGTCTCATGGAATGAAAAAGCAGACAGAGGCTTAGCAGAAAAAATACAATAAGTAGAATTAATCAAATACTACTCAACATGATGTAAAAATAGTTTCATTGATGCTAACTGAATTTTTTTATTAATACTGTATATCTAAAACATTGGAAGCTTTCCAGCAAATGTCTCACTACAGCAGCATCTGTGAAACGCCTCTTGTGACTTCTTCCTACTATTTGATGAGCTTCATCAATTAACTGTATATCTATGTAAACAAGCTCAGACCATCAAATATGCTGAGACTACAAGTTAAATTCTCTTAAACTACAGCAGGCAGACACAGTAAGATGAGGGCACAGCCTCGGCTGGAACAAGGCTCACCTTGTCCTTTCTAATAGGCTTATCCTAAAGGTTGCCAAATGCCACAGATGTGTGTTTTTAAGACCTGCAAAAGTAGCTGCTTACCTACTATCGGTGTCCAGACCTACAAAATCTTTCTTCTCAAAAGGAACACAGAGGAGGGGGATCTTGTCTCCAGACTTATCAGTGGCTCTGTCAAGCCGCTTTGACTCCAGCACTATGAAGAGGGACTCGATAAAATCTTCTATTCTCTTCTCCACAGTTTCACACTCATCATAACTGGGATAAAACGCCACATCCGTGCGGGGCTGCTCTGCAATCTCTCCTTGAAGCCCAAAGACAAACAACCGGGAATCATAGAGAGTAGAGCCATACATTTCCTTCTGAAGATGGAATTTTTCGAAAGTCTGAGGCCATTCCTTGGCAGAAGAACATTCGGTGATAGTGATCAGCCCCACGACTTTGCGGTGTGTCTGAAAATCCCCCCACTCGTTGTTCTCTGGGGGATAATGGTGCCTGTATCGGATGTAGAGCACTCGCTGCGAGTCGCGCACATTAACTTGGCTCACGGCTGAAATCCGCTTGTAGATCCTGAAAAAGCTCTCTTCAGGTACAATGCCAATGGGCTGAACCACGACCAGGAGGGTCTGATGATCCTCAGCACACTGCATGTAGTCAGGAACACTCATTTTGCATCAACTGCAGGCTAGTGAAAGAAAAACGCATATTATTTTTTAACATTCAGAAGTACAGGGGGTTGCTGAATCAGATGCTAAACACTTCTCCATCCTGAATACATGTGCTACAACACTAATATTTGCTTCATCATTTTACTAAATCTTCAACTGTTGCAGTGGGGTGGCTGCAACCTTCCCTGGGAGAAACCCCGTGCCCCACGCATCCACTCATGCCCATTCCCCCCCACGGGGGTCACCTCTTCATTCAACCTTGTAGCTTACTGACTTTACACTG
>VYZQ01029581.1:0-28337 GCA_013400655.1 Mystacornis crossleyi
TCTTTCAAACCAAGACAACTACCTAATGTATCACCTGGTCTGGTGGGAAGTGCCTTCTAATGGTAGCAGTGATTTACTTCTGTGAGAACAGGCACCAAGTCAGCCACAGAAGACTAAAGGTCAGGTCTGTGGTGCTCAAGTCCACACCTCTGCACCTCTGTCCCTCCGACAGTGGCAGGGAAATTGTCTTGAGTGACAAATGTATAGCAACACAGTAAAAGTTACATTTTCTATCCCTTCTTCCAAAATAAGACAGCACCAGGAAAACATGAGAACATTTTCTTACTGCTGTTTACAGGCGGACAGGTCTCACAGGGGTTCCCCCAAGCCTTTCCCAGCGAGCAGCAGCACGAGGAACGACTGACTCCAACCCCAATCTCAGTGTTGCAGGACAGGCCCCCATCCCCTCTTGGTCCATACTTCAGGTAGCAACTGCCCACACGGTTATCTGTGTAAAAAGCACATGCGATTACAGCTGCACCACAATGATACAGGCATAGAACAGCAGGCACCTGTAATTCTCATCATCTGTAATTCCGTATCTAGAAGGAGAAATTCAGGTAACACTGTGCTCTCAAAGTCATTGGCATTTCAAGAACATTGATAGTTACTGATGTTGAGAGAGACAGCACTAAAAAACTGTATAACAGGATACGCAGCCTTGTGGAAGTGTTATTTTTCTATCTTTATTTGCGTCAAAGCAGTGATTTCTAAAGTGATACTTCAGGAAGATTTTACTCACCCACACAACCCACTCCAGTAGGATTCAGCTGGAAGTCTGGAGGACAATTACACTCATATCTTCCAGGAGTATTTACACAAAGACCATTAACACAATTAATGGGATCTGCACATTCATCAATATCTAAAATAGGAAATCCACATTCATAAATCTGCTCACTGGATAAAAATCATAATTTTACTTTATAAGACAGAAGAGAAAGAAAGTGCAAGCCAATTTTACTTGAAACTGAAGAAGAATTTTGCAAATAATTTACCAGACAACTACAAAGAAACTTTTTTCATCTGCATATTTAAGAAGCCACCCTTTTTTCTGACATATTTATGAAAAGCAGTGATTTACCTGTGCAGTTTCCCCCCGTTCGATCTAGTTCATAGCCATCGTCACAGATACAACGAAACATTCCTGGGAGATTATTGCAGGTGCCAAACACACAAATATTCTGGTAGGAGCATTCATCGGTGTCTGAAAGAATATATTAAGAACAGAAAGTTTCACAGCATTACTACATTATTATTATTATTGTTATTATTGTGGTTGCTGTTATTATTATGTGTCATACAATTAAAAGCAAAAGGAGACATATTCAAAATATTTTAAAAACTAACATTTTTGAGGTTGTGTAGAATACTGACAGAATTTGTGAGTTTGTATTGGTAAAGAAAGTGCAAAAAGAAGAAAGAGGGGATGTAGGCATCAACAGTCACATCTACTTGGATGAAGACTACGGGGAAAATAGGCATACAGGAAGTAAGAATTATATATGATTTTCTTAAGCCCACATTAAAATAATTACGTAGTAACTACAGACAGATGAGCTAAAATTCCTACATGCTCATCTAAATTGAAGATGAAATTAAGCTGAAAGATGAAGTCAAGCTGACAGAAGACTGGATGATTTTGTCAGCAACAATGGAGAAAAGAGTTGAACACTGACAGCACAGACTGCAAAGCTGTGGTTTTAGGCACAAACTATAAAAGATTCCTGAGCTGAAGGTAAGTAGGATAAGAGTGGGAAAGAAACCCCTCCATGTACTGTCAGACAGCAAGACTTTTTAAGTTGCCAAAATAAAGTAGCTGTGGAAAAGGCAAATACAATTCTGGCACATACTAGTGAATTATTTTTAGCACAGACAGGGAAGTGGAAAGCATTAATATAATTTTACAAAGCACAGCCAAATCTTAATTTGAAATTCTGAGTACACTGCTCTTCTGATGAACTAATATTGCACAAGATCTGCAAAAGGGGTATTAAAATTATTACAGGAACAAAATACTTACTTTTAACCCGGCTGGATTACCTCAGCCAGAGGTTGAAAAGTGATAAAATGCCTCTTTATAGGTACATATGAGAAGTGTTAACTTCTGAGGGCAATTTGAGAGATACACTTTTAAGGGAAAATGAATGCTCAACATCCAAAAGTCCTGAGTCAATTTAATCTGGAAATTAAAATTTCTAAGTACTCTGGAGTATAGTCATGGGATGACCTCCAAATCAGGTCAGTGACAAGCTAATGTACTGAGATCTCAAGGGACTTCAGAAGAAAGTGGATTAATAATTTGTATTACAATTATTGCACTAAATCAAGATTTTGGATTTTGCCCCTTGATTGTAGAAATCAGACAAGGACTCGACTTACCATAGGACAAATTAATATATCAACTTCAAAATGAAAGGAAATGAAAAGATAACTACTTTTCAGCACCCAGATATTTTTGTACTCCAACAGCACAATTTAATCAAGGGAATTCTTTCAGATCTCTGCTGGAATCAGAGTAATATACCAAGCATTTCTCCAAAATTCTTCCATTGTTAACACACTGACCCAAAAATTAGACTTACAGTTTTTCAGAACATTGGTTGGCTGGAATAGATTGGATCTATTAGGGGATTTTTATTAGACCATTGTCATCACTGTAGTGTGACTGAGCTGCACCAAGAAATTCAGTAAAAGATGACTGACAGTAGTTGGTAATGATTAACAAATCAGACTACACAGTGGCACAGGTAATCCCTCAGAAGCACCTGAATTATTCTGAAGTCTGCTTCATACATGTATATCTGGATGTTAGAACGTGCCACGCTATGGACTGGATTTTACAGATTACATTTTGAAACCTGTTTTTCATATCTCATCAAGAATTTTCATTTTCTAAGATGTTATGTGGTTTCCACCATTAAATATGAAATAAGTTAAAAAGTTAAAAATAAGTTCAGCTGGAGTACCAGCTGAAATGTTTTCATCTACTTCACAGTCACATTACACAACAACAACAAAAGGTATAAGAACACAATAGGGAATATAAGATGAACTGGACTAGAAAGATAACACGAGATTTTCCACACTATTCAGTAGTGACAAAAAGGAGTAAAAAAAAAAAGATACAAAATTGCTGAGGCAAACCTCTACTCTGGGATTTATGAATGAAGGCCAGGAAAACGTCATAAAAAGATGAAAGCAACCTTCAACAAAATTCACACTGTAGAAATTTCTTATATGTGAAACATATGGTGATTTCTCTGCTTCCAGGCTGAGGTCTTGTTGCTTGTTCTTTGTTTTAGAGCAGTCAACCCAAACTCAGAGAACAAAACTGAGGCAGCAGCAGCTCACCTTGGCAGGACTTGCTGTCAGAGGCAGGAGTGAAGCCCATCTCACACTCACAGCGAAAGGTGCCAGGGGCATTTAGGCACTGCCCATTTTCACATAGATTGACATTCTCTGCACACTCATCAATATCTGTGGAAGACAGAAAAACCCCTCTGAAACTACAGGTTTTACCAGCAAAAGCACATAAAGATATCCTGGTGTTCAAAGTAATAGTGCTGTTGAGCACTGAAGTTATAAAACAAAACACACCCTGAAGTAAATTGAAAGAACACAGAAAACAAAACACAATTTCCAAAATTATTCCTTTCACCTTGCCATGATTCCTTACTCCTTTTTTTTCATTAACAGATGATTTTTTTTTCATAATGCAAGCTTTTAAGATTCAATACTACTAACCTAGACAAGTTATATACCTTTCTTAAAAAGTCAAAACTTTGCCTCTTGGGATATATTGCTATGCTATTTTGACATTAAAAAACACTCAAAAGGAAAATTTTCCTAAGTGAATCATACAAAGAAAACTATTATCATATTCATTTTAGAAAATATTCTTTGGGGATGAACATTAAAATTACTGCTTGGACACCAGGAATTCTAGTATGTCCCAAAAGACCTAAAAAGAAAGAGAATGACAAAGGAGAGCACCACAATTGCAATCATCAAAATTTTGTCAAGTATGTTTATGATTGTGCAAAAAAAAATTTACATGCTGTCATCATTTTATTAGTCCATACTTAGAATTACATCTGATTTTTAGAAAAACATAGAAGCTCAGTATAGGGGTAAAACTTTGTGCTCATGAACCAAAAACGTGAAATATAAAACCAAGTCATATTTGAAGGTCCTTATTCTCAAATAAAAAACCTTACACTACTAATCAGAAAACTTTCTTTCTAAGATGTAAATTAATTTTAATTTATAATTAGACATCTAGCCAATAATTAATTCATTCACAGTAGTTTTTTAGGTATTTTACTATTATTGGGATGCATTCCTTCAAAACTTTAAATATGCTGACCAAATACAGGATGTGTGAAAAGTTGACAGCAGAGATAATGTTGCATTTCCACTTTGTAAGTGATAAAGACCAGAGCAGCCCAAGACATAGTAATTAATATTGATTATAAAATCTTTACACTTTACATACTACATGTCAGTTTATGTTGAGTCCCTCACTGTGAATAACAATGTCCATTTTTAAGAGTGAGCATTTAACTACAAATTTAAACGCAGAGATCACAGCAGTGGTTTTTAACTGCAGGTTTGTTTTTCTTTTTAAAAAGTCCTATGTTAATGACCACTTCCTGTTCTACTAGTAAAGTGAGGGGAAAATTGATGATGCCAGAGAGAGGAACTATTACACAGTGTTCTTGACGAGAGGGACTGCTGCAAGCAGGACATGCATGTTCAAAATAATTGGCATGAAGATGAGGAGTAGGAAGAAGCATCAGAGAGGCTCTTCACCCAATGGACAAATGGGCCCAGTGGGTCCAACTGGTACACAAGTCAAAAGAACAGTCAGGTGCCTTTGTCAGCATTTCTTATGCAGACCAGAAGAATCTTGATCTTAAATGACACTTTCACATTTATTGTCTTGCACTTTGGGCTTAGGTCTAATTCACAAAGGTTTCATACAAGAGAAAAACTACCAGAGACAAGTCAGGTTTCACAGAACTCCTTACCAGAGCAGGTGAAGCCATCTCCAGTGAATCCCTCTGCACAGGCACAGTGGTAGGAGCCCGGGCTGTTCACACACTGAGCGTTGGTGCTGCACCGCTGGGTCCCGTTGGAGCATTCATCAAGATCTGCACACCAGGGTCAAAGAGTGCAGGCAGCAGCACAGCAATTAGTACACCTGGTTGGCAATCTACTGCCAAGCTAACCAGCACAACTGCAAACATGATTTACATCTCCATAAACACAGAAATTTATTATTAGATGATACAGGGTTAATCTATAGTGACTCCATGTTAATACTTCTTTCTTTAAATTAAAATGCATTGGACTGGGCAAAATATTTCTGAGCAACAGATGGACTTCAGCTGACTCATTACTTGGATGTTAAAATTCTGTTAAAGAGTTTGAATTCAAAATTAGTTTAAAAAAGCTGAATCAAAGACATCTTGTGAGGTAAAAATCTGCCATGTATTTAGAAAGTCTCCTCAAATAGTAGAAGAAAGTGAAAACAATGCAACCCCATGAGACCTGATGCAAGCTATTCACTTGGATGTCAACATGGGTGAAAAAAAGGAAAAATTTAAAAAAAGAAAAGAAAAAAGAAAAAAGAAAGACGACATCTCATACTACAGTAATTTTCTTTAGGACATTACATCAATAAAGCCTAATTGTTAAATGAAGCTCCTCTTCCATAGACTCCAAAATGTCCCAAAAACAAAAAGTAAGTATTTAATACTTTTATCCACCAAACTAAAACATGAAGTCAAGGGGACACATGTAACTCCAGCAGCCCAGCAAAAGCAGATTCAAGTTTCCCACCCCTCCAGTCCAGTCTGGTTTATATAAGGGTCTATAACTAGATATACTACAGGACATTTACTAAAAAACATTTGAAGTAATGGAAATATCTTACAGACAGTAAATCATAAAACAAATTCTATTTAATTTCTGGGTTTTTTTTTTTAATTTTGCACATTCTAGTAGAAGTTGTATTTAAATTCTGTAAAATATATAGTTAGTTTGGTTAAATATTATACAGTCAGGTTTCTGTGATAGAAAAATTATTTTTTTCTTAGAAAACCAAATCTGTGGAACATAAGAATCTTTCATATTCATCTATCCACAGGGTACAGCAGACAGAAGAATAATTCTTTGTTTCTAATGGACTAATTACATAGTCACATTACATGCTTTCAGGAAAAAAGAAGGGGGCGGAGAAAGAGAAAAAGCTTTATTTTCCATATACTTACCAATACACTTAATGCCAGTTCCAATCCAACCTTCTCTGCAACTGCATTTAAAACTTCCTGGCACATTGACACACAAGGCATGCATGTCACAGTTGTGAGCTCCAGTTTCACACTCATTCACATCTACAAGCACAAAACAAATGATCAGAATTTACAGGAGAATATTAAAAATTCTGTTCCTTTCACATATTTCCACTGTGAAGGTTTGCAGTCCCTTAAAAAAAAAAACAAAAAACGTTTAAGAACAGAATAATTGAAGCAAGCTATTTCGTATTCTGTATTAGTAAAAAGAAGTGACAATTGCATTTTGTTTTTGCTCTTTGTGAACACAGCAATCAGTCTGCTTTCCTACAACTGCATTTCAGCTTGAAATTAACGCTCTTTTCCAGAAATATGAAAAGTGCTGATCTTTTTATGTCTAAACATACAACTGCAGCCTTGCCACCCCAAGCCATGTTCTGTGACACGGGTGTTCATACAACCTGTCCTGATAAAATCTTTCAAATTACTTATGTAAAGGGCCTCCAGCATTGATACTGGTGAAGGAACATTCCATTTAAAACTCTGGCACATGTTAGCAGATGTGAAACACTCATATATATATAAATCTATATAGATATCAATCTCTTGCATGTGAACACTTGTGCATTTATTTCATCTGGAAGCCAACCAACATATGTGACTCATTCACTGGAAATCTGCTTTACCTGTGCACCCTGTGGTTCCTTTCTTGACTGAATACCCGGCTTGACAGTGACAAATGAAGGAGCCTTTGGTGTTTTCACACTCGCCAAACACGCAGATGTTGGAATTCAAATCACATTCATTCACATCTGTACATGAATATAAATTAATTATTAGTTGGACATTATCGTCATTTCAGAACACTTTATTTCAGGCGAAAATATCTACTACATGAGGCATTTTTTTTTTCTTAATCATAATATATTTCAGCTGTTCCACTCTGTAAATTCCCTAAAACAAGTAAGGATAAATGTAGTCCAAATACCACTGTTTTGTGGTAAAACAAATACCAGTTGTTTTCTTTTCTTTGAATGCTGTTTAAAGGATGATGAAGTAAATTTTTTCTTAAAAGAATCACTTAAAATCATTTCCTTAAAACATATTTTTTATTGCAATAATTTTCTTCGAAAGAACAATTTTTGAAGTGCCCCCTCCTGGACCCCTCAACTAATCCCTTCTCTGTGCACATGTTCCATTACAGTAAAATCACCCCACTGTTTTTTAACTATGTGATCTGATTCATTGTTAAGGACTTACCAAAAGACATACAGGTTATTTTTTTTTTAATAATGTACATAATTTCAATACCCACTTTCAAGGACTCAGAAGAAAGAAGATCTTGAAACACAAGCTGCAGGATTTTTAGACCAAGTTTGGTGCACACAACTACTCACCAACACAAGTTTTCATGTCTATAGAAACCATAAATCCATCATAACAGAGACAGTGATATTCCCCTGGGATATTGGTACACTGCCCACCATCACAGATATCAGGATTGTTTTCACATTCATCAATATCTGAGGGGAAAAAAACCCAAACAGATAATTCTGTCACTCTGGCATTGATGAGCTAGCACACCACATTGATTTTGGCTGAAAGATATAGTGCTGAAGCTTTTAAGGTACAAAAACCTACCTGCACACGTCCTGACATCTGGCATCAGAGCATAGCCATGACTGCAGCTGCACTCGTAGCTGCCTTCTGAGTTAGTGCAGTGGGTGTCACAGCCTCCATTCATTATCATACACTCATCAATATCTGGGGAAGTAACACTGGTAGCAGTAAGTCTACTTTTATAAGTAAAAAATCATATTTATATTTTACTTAGTACACAAAACAGTTTATCAGAGGTTTCATTCTGAATTTTTATTCTCATTCTACAGTCTCTGATTTATATTTTGTTCATCTGTGGAAGCAAGTAGCTAAGCTAAAAGTTGCTTTTGTTCTTGTGTATTGCTAGGGGTGTGGAAAAAAATGCAAAAACCAAAGTTTGGAAAGGAAAGAAAAGAAAACCTTGAGAAACTTCAAGCTTGAAATGTGGCACAAATTAGTATTTTTGTAAAAAAAATAACCATAACAAGCAAATAAAAATCCCTCTCAGTACTGCTGTTCTCCTTTGCAAGAAGTTGATGTGCTGGCAACTACATAATTCAGTGCTATTATAGTGAAGGATTTAAGAGATGCATATGATAAGGAGAAAAAGTGAAAGAGAAACCATCAATGCATGGGGCTTTTCTTGCTTGATCAAGAAATCTAGCAGTATTTTAAGCTTGTTTGCTCAAGCCTCTGATCTTAATGGAGTAGTACAGTAAGTATAATTTCTTTCAAAGTATTCTGCAGAGTTCAGTAAAGCAACCACCTTTTTACACCTTCCTTATATTTCTGAGTCCACAATAGCTGCTGATAAGCCTCAAAGCACATGAAAATACAGCCCTGCTCATTTTCCAAAGGAAGGTATGAAATTAAATAAAAACAAGGAGAGATGGAACAGCGCAGCTGAAGCACAAACTCACATATGCAGGTGCACCACACTTGCCTGTGCATCCTTGCCTGTCAGGGGTGGGCTGGTACCCAGAGTCACAGAAGCACTGGTACGTCCCAACCATGTTCACACACTTGCCATTTCTGCAGAGACTGTCACTCAACGAGCACTCATTTACATCTGGGGAAGAATCATTCATATCAGTTATAATTCAGAATATTTAACAGCTCTAACAGCTCAGATTCCAGGGAGAGTGACAGGTAATACTGCAAATTGGTGGCTTTCAGGTTTATTCAATTTCTTTCTTGGTCTTGGCCTGTTCCAGTTCAAGGAATGGAGTTCTACACAGTGTGTTTAAGCCACTGTCCAAAGATTCATCTTCCATGATTCCAGTCTGTGAGCAGTAATTACAGAGTCTGCTGTGGGCATTAATTACCAAGTCTGCTATTTTCTGTCAAGAAAAAAAGCGCCAAAGAGATAATATGCTTCTTTTTTGGCTTTTTTTTTTCTTTTTTTTTCATCANCTGTGGGCATTAATTACCAAGTCTGCTATTTTCTGTCAAGAAAAAAAGCGCCAAAGAGATAATATGCTTCTTTTTTGGCTTTTTTTTTTTCTTTTTTTTTCATCATTTTGGTGAATTATGCACTAAAAGGAGAGATGCATTTCAACAAGGGACAACATTTTTTTGTGACTGAATAGAGTTGCTCCCATGTGTGGTACAGTCCTCTGAGTTGCTAAATAACCCCTAAGAGGCCTGGTAAAACAGTCCTCTTTGGAGTCAACAGCATTACTGGCACTGAGGATTTTACAGGATTTCAGATTTTGATTTGAAAACGCTCATGTAAAGGAGGAGCATTTATTTGTTTAAGAGATTCCTGGGACCCACCCTTGCCAGGGACTGAAAGTTTTCAAAGCAGAAGTAATCTTAAGCTTGGAGAGTGGTTATTAACCTGAGTTGAAACTCACCTAAGCATTCCTCCTGTGATGGTGACAGCTCATGCCCCAGGGAACAGTCACACCGATAACTCCCCTCAGTGTTCACACAGGTGCCACCTCTGCACAGCAGAGGGTTGCGTTCACACTCATTTATGTCTGCAAAGATACCACGATGTGCAAATATAAAATCATTACTAAGGGGCAACAAAGAGAAAATCAATTCCCAGTGGCTACAAGTGAAAAAACAAGAGGATTGTTTCATGGTGTTGCTCCTTTCCTCATGCTGCACAACAGGGCAAACAAAAAACTATAAATCATTATAACTCTAAAGATGGGTATTTTTCCTCTCAAGAAAACCAGAAATTCATTGTTTAAAATTAGGTATTCAGTGAGACACAAGACACAAGCAAAGACAGCAACTGTTCGGATGTTGTCCTTTATAAAAATGTATGGATATTATTTTTTTTAATGATTCTTGATGCAACCAGACACCTGTTTATGCGTGCACTGAAATTGTCCTCTATGGATGCGGTTACGGGGATATTTGTGTGTCAATTTTTATCTAAATGGTTTCTCAGTTTGGTAACCCCTGTGTATGCCATGCTGTGGCTGTGAAATAGTCTTGTCACAGCTTGTAAGGGCAAACTGAGAATTTTACTCACAAACCTGATGAAACCAGCTAACACTGCCAGTGAGGATGGAGAGAAATATGACCAAAAGATGTTCAAGGTGGAGGATGAATTCACACTTTTGGACTCCCAGGAAAGTCTGAAAGTGTCACAATTTGCAGGAAAACAAGCAAAGGTGAGAGGAGTCTAAGTCAAGAATTTCTAAGGTGGCTAGTAACTTTTGGCATCTCCGGATCTATTCTTACAATTTTAAACAGGTTAAAGAGATGTAAATTTTTTTCAGGAAATGCCATGAGACTCTCTAGAGCCTTAGAAGAATCAATGAAAAGGGAATGACGCTGGTTTTGAAACTCTAGCTTTCTGTTCCTAGCTTTACCAAATACTTGGGTACCCCATCAGCAGTTTTTAAATGAATTGTGTGAAGAATTGCTGTCATTCTAAAATACCTGTACAGAATAAGTGTCTCTTAAGGGTATAAGTAATTGGCATAAAGGACAAGCAAGGCTATATGCTTTTTTCAGTTATCTATGCTATGAACTGCATATCTGACTCATTTGCTCATGGAGTCACAAAAATGACACATGTGAAGTGTTCAGTGTGGCAGAGTTGGTACAGTTCAAAGAATAACCAGGCTTTGCACAGCAAATGGAGACTCCAGGACACCCTGGCAACACTTACCCATGCAGTTCTTCATCATCATAAATCCACTTTCATAGCCAGCCAAGCACTCACACTCAAAGCTGCCAGGGGTGTTGACACAAGCACCACTTCCACACAAGTCCGGGGAGATCCTGCACTCATCAATGTCTGTTTCATAGCAGTGGAAAGGTAGAAAAATCAAACCAGGTTTGAGATTATCCTGCTTTTCACAGAAATGAACAGTTGGCCACTATAAATTAAGTCTACAGAAATCATATACAGTATGCAAATCAACAGAGAAAAACTAGTTGCTTATAGAAACATCTGATTATGTGAAACAGTTCATGAAAGATTCGTAAGATTGTGTCTTCAGAGCTCTCAGGTCACAATAAACTGTGCAACAAGTCTGCTTCTATGCAGTGTAATTTAAGGTTAGATTCTTAAGAAAATAATTAAGTGTAAGAAATTCTGAGATGTCATAGTCACAGAGGTATCAACTGACCCCACAACTACTGTGCCATTGATTATAATTTGATTATTATGAAGATATTTATTCAGTAATAGCATTATAAGCTTACGTACACCCTTTCCATTAGGAATTAGCTCCTATCAAAGCTAGATTTATAGTTCATTGGTTGTCTTGTTAGTTAAGTTTGAATGAAAATTACTGTGGAAAACTATAGCAGAAAAGACAGAAGAGATCTTTTAAAATCACACTGGTAGTGAGTCAGAAATCTAAAGAGGAATTTTAATGTGGGTATGATCCAGTCAAACGGGTCAGTGTCGCAGGAGAGGACTCTGTCACTGCCCACAGACAGGTTTCTGCTGGGTGATGACAGTTCAGTCCCAACAGATGTGTGGAGGTGCCAGACCTACAAGGCAGATCTGGGACATTACTGAGTATCTGGGCTCCTACAAGCTTTATAAACACTTTTTCACTAATTTAAAACAAGCAAAAAAAGAATTTAAGAAAACCTGTTTCTCTACAACTGCTCAGTGGAATAATTTCATCACCATGGAACAAAGAGGGAAAAAAAGCTTTTGCAGAGAGTTTTCTGACCTATTCTTTTTAGTTTAGAAATGAAGTTTAAATGCATTTTTCATCAATGCAATCACTATAAAAACATAGAAATCACCAGTGTTATAAATGCATATTATATTATTGGCTTTTCGCAAGTATTAAAATGAATGCTGTATGTATAATATTAAATATAGCTTCTTTTATTTATGCTATTAACAAAACTGAAAAATAGTAATGTGATATATGTTTCCTAGACTATAGCATGATATGTAGAACGCTTCTTTTACTCATGTAAGTTAACTCAAAGAACGATAAAGATAATTCCCCACATTCTTGAATTCTCCTATCTGGACGAAGATAATGGTGACGAACCCCAGAGGTGACGAAACGAGTCACAAAGAGATTTAATCTGCAGCATGGAGCCACCAGAAGATTTAGTCTGCAGGATGGGACCCCAAAAAGTAGTAAAATGTTAATTTAATCCGCAGGAGGGAATGGAGGGGATTTGACATCGAAAGAAAGTACCAAAGAAGGAATGTTTGAATCATGCATGAAAGTCTATGAATAAGCAACACGCTGGTACATTTAAAGAAAAGTTTTCTGAGTTAAGGTGTGCCTCTGGCAGCGTGCCAAGCACCCAGCCATAAGTAACTTTTGCTTTCCTGTCTCCTAATTGTCCTTTATTAAACTTTTTAAAATGTCCAACAGAGAACTGGACCTCGTTTTTCACACCAGCTAGGGAAACATTAGCATCCAGACCAACCTCAGTGAACATGCCTTACATGCCACCCACACTTCATAGTTATTACTCAGACACACTCATGGACGCCTGTATGTTGTAACAAAACCTCCTTCATTTTCAGCACAGAGCCACCCACAACGCAGGCATCCAAGTTCTCGCAGCCAGGGAACTCTCAAGCTTATATTCAGATTTTCCAGGCAGTAAAGAACAAAACCCAAAACTTTTAAATTAAACTCACGTGTCTGTATCTTCTTGAGTTAACATTGCACTGGTGTCAGAATTGCAGAGGTGCCCTTGTTTGTCCTCAGCCATCAAATCTTAATGAAAATTAACTTGCAGTTTCTAAGTTCATTTGGTAATACAATGACCAGAGAGTAGGGAATGTAAAGTAATATAATCTCTGTGTTAGATCATTAAACTGGGCTCATTGGTGATCTTTATTGATTTTTTGGGTTGTACTGATACAGCATGACCTGAGCATCTTAAACATCAATTACAAAAGGAGGAAAGTGTTGTATTTTTTAAATAATCAGTTTCTGAAAGGGAAACTTGAGACAGTTGGCCATTCTGTCCAAAGATTAACCTCTTAGAAACTGAAGGAAATGAATGGCATTAAGTTTCCAGATTACCAAACTATGCCACAAGAGCAAGTCCCTTTAAAAAGTCCCAGGGATGTGGTGGAGTCCCCATCATTGATGTTTCCAAGATGGACAGGGTGCTGGATAATCTCATCTGGGCTCCCTTTCCCCACAACGTGTTGAGGGAGTTGGTCTTTTCAGGTCCTTTTCAACCAGGACTATTCCATGATTCTAGGGAAAACTGTGGAAAATGCAAGACTTACTCACCTGTACAGTTTCTTTCCTCCATATCTAAAGTGAACCCACTGTTACATCTGCATTTGAAACTTCCAATTGTGTTTCTGCATTTACCATTCATGCATATGCCAGGGAACACTTTACATTCATTGATATCTATGAATAAAAACAAAGAAAAAAACATTCTTAAGCACAAAGATAAATGGAATTAATGGGAATTTCCTGTTCATTTTTTACCAATTGCACTGAGCATAAAAGGCAGGGTTTGCGCTGGAAGGGACATCATTGGAGATTTGATTGGAAGTGAGATGTTTCCCTGCCTTTTGCACTATTTGTTCTTTCTTTGCTCCACAATACCCAAATCAGTCATTAAAAGATTATGTTTATCAGCAGTCAATGAAATTCAGTGATATTCTCTGAGCTGAAATTCTGGTACTTGTATTATGCTCAAGTTTACTTCGTGACACAATCAATTTTCCTGCTATTCCTGAGCCAGCTTGTAAAATATGCTACTATTACCTCGTTGCCTGGGTTTGATTTTTAAATTGAGGCTGCCAGAGTTGTATCTGGAGCTCAGTTTTCAAAATGGTATTTTTTCTTCTGTAGAATATCAAGTGAAATGTTTCACCTCTCCTCAACGCTGGGTGACATAAACTGTTAAAGGATCTTGCAGAGGACAAAGCTGAATGGGTTTTTCCTACACTCTGTGATATAATTTGCTGAAGAAATGTCCTTAACTGAGAATCATCTTCAGTGAAATAAACATCTATATCCTATGTATTTCTGTGAATGGAACAAAACAGTGGTCCAAATACGAAAGCAGAAACAGGAAGCCAAACCTCAGAAAATCTCAACCTAGACAAGATTTATAAAATAATTATTGATTACCTTTTTAAATTAAACAAACGTTGATAAAATTATAATTGTTATTATTGTTGTTGTTGCTTTCCTTATTTGTTTAGTAAATCACCAATGAAATTCAAGAGCTTTGCTTGAGAGTCACAACTCCTCAAAATCAGAGCTTATTTATGGTGAAGCAGAGGTCCAATCCATTACAGTTTTCTCAAGCAACTCAAAATATTTCAAGACAAATGTTTCAGAATGCATTCCTTAAAAAAAAAAAAAAAAAANGAACATCCCCCCTGTTGGAGAAGCCAGGGCCCCTGGGACACAGAGCCTGGTGCTCCTTCGTGCCGGGCGCGGGGCAGCGCTCGCAGTCGGAGCCCCAGGCAGCCCCGACGGCGCAGCAGCAGGAGTCCATCCGGAACCTGCCGGGCACGGGCTGGACACACTCGTCCTCGTCCCACCTCAGGTAGCACTGCTCCATGCGAATATCTGTACGTTCACAACAAAAAACAGGCATTTATCCCTCTTCTCACCTACTTCTCAGGCACAAGTGCACGTAACGCTCAGCTTCTGCTCAACTCTTCACTTCTGCACTATGTTCAGCCATTTAAAATTGCTAATACTGCACTATACTTAAATTCCTGGATCTTTCTTGTGCCACATAAAGTACAAAAATTTCTTTTGTTGTCTCCCAGTATGAAATACACCCTCACATGATGGTGCTTTTTAGGTTTCCATGTGTATTTGACAGGACAGACACATGTATTTCTTTACTGTACCAGGTATTCTCACTTATACAATGACTCTTTTGTGGCTCTCATGGTTTAAAAAAAAAAAAAAAGAAAAAGTCCCTATATTTATGTTACTAAATTAATTTAAAAGTGCAGTGAATACAGAATAAAAATTAAAAAATCTGGCTTTTGTTAGGCTTACTTTAAAATCAGTTAGAAGGAGAAAACAGTAGGGTATCCAGAAAAGTTAATTATGGGCATTATACTCAAGGGTCCATTCCATTTGCAGCAAAGCAGGTCAACCAAAAGACAGCTCAACCAAGTGTGCAGGCAAAATCTTGTACTTGTGTACCCAAATGTCAGGAAAAAAACCCCAAACACTGGCCTGTGCACTGAAGAAAAGACCAACTTGGACCAGCATATTTGTGCTCACCATCCATCACCCAGGACACTGCTGTTTCTGAACAGGAGTCAGAGCAGGGACAGCACTTTAGCACAGCCTACTGACTGCACTGAGGACAAAACAAACCTCAAAGCAAACACATTCCTCGAAGGAATTAATAGCTCTTCTCTAAACTGGCACAGATATTTGATAGCTAAGCAGGTGTATTATGTGGGATAATTAAGAAATAAACCACGCCTTCTTTCAAGCCTCTTGAAGAACAATTTTGGACAGCTGTGGGACACAGCTGGGAAGTGGGGTGTGCTCTTACCTAAACACACTCGTCCAGTCCCGTCCAGCGTCAGCCCCTCAGGGCACTCGCAGTGAAAGGAGCCTCTGCTGTTGATGCACCGCCCGTTGGGGCAAACACCCGGGAAAACCTCACACTCATTTACGTCTGTGGGGACACAAAGAGTTCAGTTACCTGCTGACCCCACGGGGACAGCTGCAGGTTTATGGAGACTTTAAGTGACAGAAAAGAAACAACACAATAAATCCCCTTTTATCACATTTTCAAAGGGCAGAAAAAAGTCTTTAGTAAGAAGCAAAAATTTCACCTTCACAGGTAACACCCTTCACTCTGGCAAAACCTCTTGAGCAAGCTGTGTCTGGAATCAAGCCAGAAATAAAATGTTACTGCTTTAGAGTGACAGGAAGGTAGCCGCAGCAAATTTTAAAATAAATGTATCTTCAGAATTCCCTAATTTTTTGACCGTGTAAGGCAGGGAGAACTCTAGCCTCAATCAAGTATTGACTCACACATGCAGCTTAAACTAAGCGAATAATTGTGGAAGTTAAATCCTAGACCATTACTTTCTCATGTGCTTTCCTCAGTGAAATGATCAGCATCTAATCAGATTAGTCTCTGCACACACATGTAGCCAAAAGGTAAAATTCCTTTGAGAGGCCTGAAGATTCAAAACTGTAGTAATGTCAATTATCAGCTTTTTTTTCCCCACCAAAACTGAGTAATGGATCTGAGCGATGAGATTACTTTATGACATGCATGTAAAATGGAGCATCATATAGTGATTTGAGAGCTTGCTGAAATTTAACTAGTTACAGAATGGGAAATTCAGGGCCCAAATGAACCCAATATGAGCTAATTATCTGTCCAGATTGATTAGGTTTTGATCAGTTTTACCAGTCTAACCTGACCATGCTGCTTCCTGAAGTCCAAAGGAATATCTTTGCTAAGCTGCACAGTTAAGAGCTCAGCTGGATGTTGCTTGCACTCTGCTTGTTACGGGGAATGCATGTGCCCATGGTTACTGTTCCAGTTAAAAATGAGAGGCTAAAACATCCTGACACCAGTTCAGCCACCTGTGGCATTATTCAAACCTTAAGGGCATCAGTATTTTTGCCATAAACTAGAGCACAGTTAGCATTCCTGCTTCCAGCTTCCACAACTATCCCTGCAATCTCATAGTAGTACTATTCTGCAATCAATAATGGTACATAAGCTCTGTGTTTGGAAAGAGCTGGGAAAAAAGTGTTAACACCCCACAACATAAAAGATCCTCCAGAATTTTACCAGATATTCCATTTTACTGTTTTAGTCCTTTACCTCCCTATCCCACTCAATACACAGTCTTTGTGAAGATGAAGCATATTGTAACCATTAAGAGGTTTATTCTCATATTATTTCCTGGTATGCTTCAAAGTTATTAGAATGGTCTCTGATGGTGGAGATTACTAGTCTAAAATAGACAACTTCTAAATAAGACAACTTCTTTTCATAGTTTTTTTGGGAGGGTGGTTGGTTTTGGTATTTTTTGTTTTGTTTTGGTTGGTTGGGGTTTTTTGTTTGTTTTTTTGGGGGTGTTTTTGTCTGTTTTTGGGGGGTTTTTTTGTTTTTTTTTTTTTTTAATATATATATATATACAGAGATGATAGGAATCTATAAGTGGTAGTTCTTCCCTTCTCCCAAAAGACACAGGATACTGGAGCCTACCCAATTCACACCGTTCACATGGGCTGCCCCAAGCTGCTCCTAAGGTAGCACAGCATTCAGATTTCAGTGTGGCACCATTGATGTTGACTTCACAGAGGCCGTCTCGGATATTAAGCCAGCAAGTCCCCTTCAGGCTGTCTGCAGCAGAACAGAAAACAAAAACAATACAGAACTGTCACAGCCAAAAGAGCTGGCATGTCATGTCCATGACACCAGCAGGCAGAGAACTAAGGGAGCACAAGTTGTCTTTTAAAAGAAAACAGTAATTTTGTGCACATTTTAGTTTAGAACTGGTGTAAAGCGATAGCACTATCACTAAAAGTGAGCAACAAAGCACAGTGCTTGAAGCATTATACAATCCAGCTCCCACAGCTGGCAGAGGTCTTCCAGATGCTGCAGAGGATTTATTTATTCAATTCAGCTAGTGATTGATCCACCTAAAATACACAAGTTATAACAAGAGCAGAGATCCCAACCTGGACTCCCTTTCCCAGGTGACTGCCTGAACACTTTCTGAAATGCAGGTGCTCTTGTCTCTCTTGAAGGTGAACCCTCAGGTTGTAAAGAAGTTTAAAAAAAAAAAATGTGATGGGTAGGAGTGCTCTATATTATTTTAGGGGTCTGGTTCTGCTGCTGCATTAGCTACACTTTGAACACGCCTGTTACGCTGTATTCCACTCTCTGCTCCTGAGGACTCAGCCCCAGCACATCCATCTTCTGAGTCACAGCCAGGCTGGAAACCCAGATGAGGTCAGGGTAAGCCCACTCCAGGGAGTACCCAGCTCCATCAGGCAGCAGCGCCTCTCGTCTGCCATGGGCCAGAAAGCCCCTGTGCAGAGAGAAGATTTGCAGTCAAAGTGTTGTCTCTGGTGCCTGAAACGGTCTGAAAGTCCTTTTTAAGTATCCAAGTCAAAATCTATGATTTCAGTGCCTTAGTAGTTTTTTGAAATGTCAATCAGATCTCAAATAAGGTACATACTTTATAAGTTGTACCTTCTGCACTTTGCTCGCTACTTTACAAAGTTACACGCAAACGTACAACGTTTCTTGAGCTGACAACAACCTTGGTGATCAGACAGCAAAAGCAGCCTGTAAGGTCAGGCCCAAACTGGGAGATCAGCCTGAGTAGGGTTTTAATGTAGGTGCATACTCAGAGCTCAAAGCTAAGCACGTGACCCAGGAAACTTTAGTTTGATGACTAATGAAAGAATAGTATTTGGGTTTAAAATTTACATATATTACATGTGAAAAGGCCAGATACATTACGAATACCTCATGTTAAGGAAAAATGTGCTTAAGACAGAATCATTCCAACTTATTTTTCTCCAAACAGCTTCAACTTTTGTACAAAGTCTTCATGTTAAAAGATGATGTGGACCACAGGGAGCACAACCTTTCTTTGGTTAAAGCAAGAGGAAAAAAAACTCGCCCAAGAAAGTTAGTAAAATCAGCCCCAGAAATTGGGCTGTGTATTTCATTAACACTTAAGTGTAAACCAGTTGTATTATTCAGGTTAACATTGGTCTCAAGCCTGTGGGACAGAGCTCCACATTTGAACAAGTGCCCAAATATAGACCTCAATATTATTTCCTTTTACTAACCAACTTTATAGGAGGTAAAAATCAAAACCAGCATCTCAAAAATGACTTAAATTCTACAAATTAGCGGGTGCCTCTGACACACCAGCTGCATCCACGTTATCCTGCCAAAGTCGGCTTGTCTTATCTTTTTCAGGCTATTCCTTTATTTTGCATCCTCTCTTTGTCCAGACAACATCTTTGGTGAAAGGGTTATTATCCAACATCAAAGCATTCCTTCTGCTGCTGTTATCTCTTTGATTCTGACTTGAAGAAGAATATATGCATACTACAGGCAGATGGCATCCTACTTACTGTGCACTGTATGTAATCCACAAATCTTGACTAAAAGAAGTACAAAAAGCATGTAAAAGTGTATATTTCAAAAAGCACAAATGGCAGCATCCCTAAAGTATGGGCAATTCCCAAAATAGCAATGAAACACTTGTATACTTCAAAAACAATTCCACTTTTCTTCCCTTCTACAAACATGGTCTTAATATTTCAAAAGCTGCCCATGTGCAAGCAAAATATGTCAATATTGTTGCTGAAAGTTTTTACTGTAACTGCTGAACTTAAAACCCTCATCTGTTGAAGGTTTCAGTACAAATACTGTGAATTGCATTCTGACTGTAATTTGAGCAAGACATTTTTCTCTCTGCCCAGGAAAGCTCACAGGAGACAAATAGCTGACATCTATGCTGAATAACGTGGTACTGATTCCAGTTCTGACATGAGAGCAAATTTGAAAGCAAAAAAAACCCACCAAACCCCCCCTCCCCTAAACTTGTCAGGATCTGACATTACCTTACTTTGATCATTCCTATCTAGAATACAAAAAAATCCTAAACCACAATACTATTTTAGCCCTTCATTTATGTTTTGGAATAAGGTATCTGTTGTTACAGCAGTGCTTTACAGATGCAGTCTGATTAAAAAAAAAATTAGGATCAATATACAAGTCTTTCTCTACAGTGGTAATAGGGGAAAATCAACTTGAGATTTAAAATAGCACACATTTGATAAGAATATCTGTCAGTTTTTCCACCCAGTAAATCAACCACCTCGAACTCCAACCCCTCACTCACTTTTCAATAACCCAGCCTGCCCTCCTCTCGTTGCTTCCAATGCCAATGAAATTTTGGCCAAGGTGGAAAAACTGGACTCTAGCAGTAAAAATCTATATGTCTTGCACTAGCTCTACTTCTGACACCTCTGTCTTAACATATTCACACTTGCAGTACAAAAACATTGTTCCTGAGACAATTTTTATCAACGTGAAAAACTAATGATTAGGCTCACTGTGCATAGCTGGATCCTGTTCTTCAGTTTTTATCTGACTACTCAGTTACTTTTTTTTGTTTGTTTATATTTTATGTTATTTATCACTGCTATCCAGGCCAAATGGGACCTCATACTGTAAAGAATCCAAGGAAAACCATTTGCAAAGTAAATCCAGAACATTGTTATAATTAGGCTCTTGGTGAACTTGTGGCCCCTTTGGATGTGAGAACAAAAGAAAATTAAAAATAAGAAGTACAGAAAAGCATACTTATTATCAAGAAATTATCACAACATGAGAAGAACAAAAACAATAATAAACTGCACCAGCCAGTGATGCTACAAGGAAGTATAAGAGAAGACTCAGGCACAAAAGTAACATTCACTTAAAAAACATATGAAGGCATGGAAGAATTCCACAATTAAACAGAAACTTGAGTCTTTGCATTCATTTTTCCATCTTAAGAAAGATTTCCTGACAAGGCAAGAAATTTGAATGAAAAACGCCAAAGAAATCTGAAAACAAAAGTAACATTTAAAATTAGCCTCACCCACTTATTAATGACACCCAGTTATTAATGACACTGCAATCCAGTTGGATCACCACACATATCCTACAATAACTTCAATTATGCTACACAAATTATATGAAATAATGGCAGCTTTTGAACACCTGAGAAGTACAGATGACTGCAACCCTTTTGAATTTTCTTAGAAAGGCAAGGAAAAAAACATTAATGAATGGCTTTCAAAGATGCCAATGACATCCTGCAGGCAACTGTTGCTGCTTACTCCAGTAAGATCTCCGCAGCATTCTGCTTTTTTTCCAAAAGAATCCTGAAAGGATGCTAACATTTTTACACATATGTAGAATATGTGTGTGTATATATATGTATNGAAAATAAAAGGAGGAAATACCCACCGATACAGATCAGTCCTGTAGGGTCCAACTTGCTGCCAGATGAACATTCACAGTGGAACGACCCAAGGTTGTTCCTACAGGCACCATTGACACATGGGCTGCTTTCACATTCATTTATATCTATAATCCAGAAACAAAAGACATTATTAGAACTACAGTGTGCTTCTGGGAAGTATTACACAGTAATTTATAGTCTCTAAATGCTGTTGTAGACCGTGAGGGGTCAGGACTGCCTGGAATATTTTCCCCTCCACTCCTCCCAGCAAGACATTCAAAAGATACCAGGACAGACAGGTAGCCTGTATTTTGAAGTGCACGTATTTTGAAAGTGTTAATTAAATGGCTCTTTTCTACAAGGACAGTTTATTTCCAGCACCACGGACCATAAAGTTCTCCAGCATCAATTACAACCGTCCCGTGAGAAAACAAAACTCTTTTTTTCACAGAATGCAAATGCATTCCCAGCCACACCATGCAGAGCACAAACAAAGCGCTCATTGTTTCTGCCATTTATGGCTCCATGAGAAGAATTAAGAAAACCGTGTCAGAAGCAAAATATCACAATGCTGGCTGGAATTCTCTAGTTATGGAAATGTTGAAGAAATAGGAGTTGTAACTGGAACACTGTAAATTTTAGCCCCTAAATTCTTTAGCCCCTAATTGAGGTTTTTAAGCTGTTCACATGCAAGAACAGAACCCCTGCAGACAGCATTTCTTGCTGATTTTTTTAAAAAGTGGAATCAGTTTCACGATGAAAACAATACTAACAAGTTCTCTTCAAGAAGAATTGCTGATGCACATTCACCATTTCTTCCTGAACCCAATCAATTTACATTTTTTTGTATGTGTCCTGAATTTTTTTATATGGGTCCTGTACATTCTAATCTAAACACTTCCCTTTGGCAGGCCAGAAGTAAAAAAACGTTTAGTGCTTGCTTCTGTTTGCTAGCAGTGCTTGAGGAATATCTTGTAATATCCATAAATTAAACCATCTTAATTTAAATTACTTATAATCTAATGCAGTACCTAGCTAAGCATAATAATAGCATCAAGAGATCATTTTCAAGACAAATTGAAATAACTTCCGGATTTTTTTAATGTTTTCTAAGAGTTACCATTTGCTATTGTCATAGGCATCAAGCCTTCACTTCACTAGAGATATGCATCACAGGAAGCAATAGGTATTTAAATATATATAATTTAATAATATGCATGTTTAAAAAAAAAAATCAAAGAGAGATAAAAAAGCCCAGAAATCAGTACACTTTGGAAACTAAGATGTCTCTTTCATGCTGAAAGCAAGCACTTAATTTAAAAGCCCGCTTTCACAGATCCTTTACTTAATGGACTTATCTACAAAGAGCAAACAGGACCTGTCTTTGACTGTCAGCAACTTTCTGAGCAAGGACTAAGTTTCATGTTTCTGAAGCCTACTCTTAAACTGTGGATTGCCCATTTTACAGATTAATCATACACAGGTGCAGAGATATAAAGTCTAAGAGGCTTTATCAGGTCAGGACAATGTGCCCCATTGTTAGTTCTGAGAGATTAAGCTCCAAGTCCCTCTGTATTCAAGCTGGCAATACAGAGTCCTCACCAGCAATTACCTGCTCTGCACCAAGGCTGCCTCCTCCCTGTGAGTATATTTTATACTCTATTGCCTCAGTTTTTATTACCCAGGGAATGCTCCCCACCTCTGTTGCTTTCCACTCTCTCCCAAGCCAGCACCAGCTGGTAGTGGGGAGTGGTCTCTGCTGCTTTTCAAGAGAAAACAAGTGGTTCTTAAAATCAGAAACAAATCACACTGACACAAATAACTCATCTTATGTATTGACTTTATGACAAATAATCCTCTGAATAGAAATGCTTTGGGAGAAATACACACTTTCGCTTCCTCTCCATCTGCCATCTTGCTTTCAAAAGTTTGTCTAGCTTTAAAAAAAGTGAGAAAAAATTGAGAAGACAGGACAAATTAACTGTTGGGGTTTTAGGNACACAGGTTTGCACAGACACAACCAATGTGCAATACAAATAAAAGAGCAGACAGGTGCCACTATCCAAAACATCACTTCAACCTCATTAAGAACATTACGAAGATACATGAAACTTAAATTGCTTCATATTTGTAGGGGTTTTATGAGGTTATCATGCCTAAATTTGATTCTCCCTGGCATTTAGCTAGTTAGGATTATAATCCATTTTCTTCTAAGAGAAGACATCTTTTTTTTCAAATTTTCAGAGTTTAAACCCAACCTGACCAAAAAAAATTGATGGTCACACCTGGAAGCCAGTGTCTCCAAAACTACAACCAAAGAAAAGAAAAAATGGAGATGGAGGAGCCAAAGCTACTAGACCTATTGAAAAGTAGAGGCAGCTGTCTTGGCTTCACGGGCCATGCTCTAGGCCTGTCTGCATTTGATATGCTTTAGCAGTATGCGAAGTAAGAAGAAAAAAAGAAACAAAACCCCAAACCCAATGTATTTGGGTAGGATTAGGCTGATAATAGTGCCTTGACTACATTCCAAAACCACCATCCAGGAAAAAAAAGATTAAAAGATGATATTAAGTGCATTTCAGCATTAGTACACTCCTGAATCGAGCGAAAAAGTATCATATGCACAATGTAAACAAACTCCAAAAATTGTTTCCCGACACCTTCTCATAATAACACTAAATGGCAATTTTTAGAAGAGTAAGCAAGAAACCAAATTGATTTTAACACTATTTTGTATTTTAAAATAAAACCCACTATGTATGAAGATATTTAATGAGGTGTCTTCTAAATTTTTTTTCTCTTAAGTGAAAAGAGTGTACATTGTAAATGTCAGAGAAACAAAAATTGAAACAGTCCACTGTACATTCCTGGAAATGAACTTCAAAGCGCATCTGGTTTACATTTAACTAGTTATGTCACTGGAAACACAAACTAAACCATGGAGCTTGTCATAAAAATCTCAACTTTCACAGATTCTTCAAACAAGTCTCCCACTCCTTGCAACGAATTGATAAAAAATTTCAATTGAACTAAAAACAAAACCAGTGAAGGGTTTTGTTGTTTCTTCAGAGTTGCTGATGAGAGTCATATTAAAAATGTACTGGTGAGTAAAAAGCATCAGAGCATTTTCAGTCCTTCAGCACAGAGCTCCTGCCTACAGCAGGATTTTACAATCAGTGAACTTGTAACTCCAAAACTAACTACGAGAAACAGGATTTGGGCAGAAAAAGAATAATTTCTTTCTCTACTGCCAATCCAACATTACTACTGCGTACTCAACACCAGTGAAAACACAACACATCTAATAGTTTTTACAGACACTCTTACACAAAACCCCTCCTGATCAGCTTTTTTTATCTCACTGGTTAAATTTAGATATCAATCTAACAATAAGATTCAAGATGTGTAATATAGTAATAGTATTATTACCCTAAAAAAAAAAAATCTAAGTTTATTGTTTGAAAAGGTAGATACATTTTATTTCAACAAGATTGGCTGGGTTGTTTGCATTCTGGCTTCTCATCCACTTAGCTTTAGGGCAGTGTTTTATGCTCTGATGTTCTTGATAGCAACACCTCCCATTACCATACTACATCAGCTTTTCTGTCTGGAAGATTCCTTACAGAACATGTACGTTAAGGGCACACAGTACACTGTTTTCACAGACAGCAATCTTCCAGTGCGCAGACACTAATCGCAGAGACAGATCCTGAAGAATAAATTCCTGAGCACTGTGGGTAGATAGGCACTGACACAGCTTGGCACAGAAAGCTCTATAAATCCATGGGGGTTGGCACCAGAAAAGCCCCACTCTGAACAAGTGCTACGAATTTGTAAGATGCAAAAAGAACAAGAGCTAACTTTTAAAGACAACCTCTGAAACCCACATTCATTAAAATATAAAGGAATATAATTTCTTTTGCACAGAAGGGGTGAACATGTTTTGTATAGAACACGTGAATGATTTTATACTGCCAGAATTTAAAATATTTCCACTTTCCTTTCTGTATGTTTGCTTAGCTGTATGGCAGTAATTTCTACCTGATAAATAATAATGAGCTGAGGACAGTAATATCTTCCACCACTTCAGAAAAATCTGGATGGTTGCACTGGTTCTGCAACAAAGAATTATAACTTCCCCATCACTCACAGAAATGCAAAACTATTTATTATAAAAACTTTCTAATGATTGTAAATACTGAGATTTACAGACTGTGGAACCAAACAAAAAATAAAGGAGAAAAGCAGTAAAATTCTACTATTCCAAATACTAATTAAAAGCCGGCACATAAGCTAATGCTTCCAATTTTACTTTTTTGTACAGCTTTCCATATATTTTTTTTAATAATTAAAATTTCCCATTGGTTTCTGCTAGGTAACATTTTTGTTGTTTTAATATTTGTTAAATACTAATATAAGAAAGCAATTTTGATTATACTGTAAAAATAAAGGACAATTTTAATATTGCTAGGCAGTGATACCCAGATCCTGGAATGCATCACAGATAAAATAATTTGGTCTAGAGTTAACTATCACCACAGACTGAAGGGAGAGAAGAAAAGAGAAAAGAAAAAGGAGACTCTGTGATCAAAATAGATGCATTTCCCTAAGTGACAGACACGGTGTTCCTGGTACATGATCAAAAGCAAGAACATATTCCCCTCTCTTGTAGTTTAAAAATGTTGTAGCTAAGGGAAGGAAAACATTTTCATATAAAAACGAAATTATTACTTTGAAAGAAATTCAACAGCAATACCCAACAGAATAAAAAGTACAAAAGAGAAATTACAAGACAAATGTGAAGATTTGTGCAACTTCACAGTTCTCTCTTTTCCTCTGGTATCTCCTGTGATCATTTCGCTTTGATGTGACACAATAAACAACCAAACTGACACAACTTGCACGTTCCTCACCTTCACAGGTGTCTGTCTCTGAGCTGAACAGGTAACCCTTGGGGCAGGAGCAGCTGTAGCTGCCCGGGGTGTTCCGGCAGAGCCCATTGTCACACAGCAGCCCGTTCACGGAGCACTCGTCAATGTCTGCAGAGACAGGAGTCAGACCATGATCAAAAATGCCAGTTCTTAGTTTCAAAGCTCTAATTCATTTTCAGTTTTTACTTCGAAAATTTCGCTTATGCCTCTGAAGTTTTGGTTTGTTTTTTTTTCACTCACAAGCTCAAAATATAGATGGTTAGTCTTAAAAGTTTAATTATATGTTTTCCTCCAATCTTGACTTGGCGTCTTTGTCAGTTGTATGACTACACCATATAAATTCATGAAGGTCTATCTGCTTTGAAAATAGTATTTTAACTAATTTTTTTAAACACACAAACAGCAGTGCGGTAATTACTATTCTAACTCTGTTTTAGCAGATAAAATTCTTTTTGTTATCCATGAAGTGGATTAAAATCTATCCTGTACAGTTTATGTATGGCAGCCATCTCAAGAGTATACATGTACCTCCCCTCCAGAAGAACACTGTACTTAAAAAAAAACCTATGACAGAGACCAGGATATCAAGCACACTGACTAGGAAAATCCCATATATTAACATAATTCCCTGACCTCCTCTTAAACTAACCGAAAATAATTCTAATAAAAAGTAATGTGTCTTCTTCATCATCCTATTATTTATTCTATGAAAGAAAAAAATGTATCATTTTAAGCCTTTTCCTTTAATGTCCACCACATGTCACAATAACCCAGTCTTACAGAAGAATATTGATAGGTTAAATCAGGACAAACCTGATATTTTATCCTGCTGCAGGGTGCCTCCTCTTTATTGACTGCCTGAGTTCTCAAACCTAATACTGTAATTGAAATCTTAAATCAAATAGATTTTTAGAGACCTTTTAAGTTTAAAAATATAGAAGAAAAGTGAGAATGCAATATAACTACAATCAGGAACATATTCGTTTCCCCAGCTACTTCAGATTTTCCAAACTGTGTTAATGAATTCCTGTAGGATTCAGACAACAAAGCCTTAATTTCCCCAGATGACGAATCCAAGATTTAAGTTTGGCAGCCATAAATAAAAGAGTTGTTCTAAACGAACATGTTCTTGATCTAACTTCATCTGATTTCAACCATGGAAAGGAGGATGGATTTGTAAATTGATGTTTTCAAGAGTAACTTTGAGCTTGTTGTCATACAATCCTTTAACCCAAACTGTGCAGTGTGATAAATGCATTATTTCTTTAGAATCTCATTGAATAATTTCAGATTTGGACTGTAATCTGTTATGATATGCTCTGTTAAAACGCAGAACAATATAGCTCACGCTTTAAACCCACTCAGACATGACAAAATACTGTCTGCATTCTGACTGGTGACCATTTTTATTTCCTTGCATCTCATAATTTGTGTCATTAATTAAAATCTTTCAACCTTTTATCTGAGTGTTCACAATTCAATTCTTTCATGGAAAAAATTCTATCTAAGAATAAATACATCCTCACATTCAGTAAGTTTTATCTTTATTTAAGTAAATACATAGATTATACTAGCACTTATATAATCCCAAGTGTAACTAGATAAATAAAATCCTCCCCATAAAATCCACTTGGAAAATGAATATTACGTGAAGCATTAAAAGAAACAAAACAATTTTCTGCAGCAGTGCCTTTCCCGCCAAAATGTCATATTTAGGGTTTTAGGAAGTAACCATCTGTAAAGTTCCTTTATTTAAGCAGATGAAAGGGAGCATTTTATTTACTTTGTGTTTGCTTTGCATCACCAGAAAAGAATATTTGATGTGAAAACTGTACCACAGCTATGTAGACCAGGTTTTCCCCACCAAAAATGGCAGAGTTTTGTTGTGCGCAAACAGCAGTGACAGGTCAGTAAACCTTTAAATGCAAAGAGCAATAATTCACCAAAATAAACACAATACTTAAAGACAATAGTTTAGACATCCTGATGGTTTCAGAGAGATTTCCATTAGCTTTTAATTTAAACAAACTTCACTTTTCTGCTTAAAATTACAAGGCTACAAGCAACATTATTGCACAATGCATTTGT